>QNGE01002760.1:13487-35174 GCA_008508345.1 Paragonimus westermani | reverse complement strand
AAACCCTCCGATAGAAGGCACCGGTCACGCACGTAAACCGGTTAGAAGTGCACACGACGTGTGAACGGAAACCGGGGGGTGCTACGGGTTGGAATTGCGACTTATAAACGAGAGAGCGCGCGTTGCATGTGACTAGCGGTTTGGACAATAAATATTGTGCTTTATTGGACGCCTTCTCGCTACACTATGATGTAATCACCGAGGTATGTTCTGGCGACGACGTACACGTACATAAGGTGACAGTAAGAACTTCGAATGGCAAGGTGCTATGGTACATCAGGTCATTTTGTTTCCTAGAAGCG
Source organism: Paragonimus westermani (assembly GCA_008508345.1). Classification (NCBI taxonomy): domain Eukaryota; kingdom Metazoa; phylum Platyhelminthes; class Trematoda; order Plagiorchiida; family Troglotrematidae; genus Paragonimus; species Paragonimus westermani. The sequence continues at coordinate 34,872 of QNGE01002760.1, read as the reverse complement.
TCCGCAGAGTAACACGAGGTGGCTACGGGTAACGTAGTATGTGCGGACCCCTCTGTCAAACCGGTCAGTCACTGCTATTTATACTGCCATCATGATTTTGGAAAGCTGGCCGGTTTACTGCGCTCGGTGTTGATTTTTTGAGGTTTCTTGCACTATTTTAAGATTGCTGTACTCTGATGTGTGCTGAAAGGCGACTGTGCGCTTCGCTGCCTTCGCTATAAAAAACGCATTTTGCATCTCTGTTCTCAAACCAGCTACTGTTGCCATTTCCTTCACACGTGTTTCGTCCGAGCCTTGTGAAGAGCTAAACGCCGGAATTGAACATTTTTTCTATTTTTCGTGAGTAACCTATGATTACTATCATTTCTCGACACGATAACAGTCGGTTTGTTCCAACACAAACATTGACCATTTGTTTGAGTGAGCTCACTCCCGTTTTATTGTCCACTATTGTTGAGGGGTTCCTGGTTGTCGATTTGTTGTACAGGCACGTTGTTTGCTTGAGTTCCGAGGATTTCGACATTTGCGGTGAGAGATTCAACTTTCTTGTACATCGATTCAATTAGTACTGTGTTACATCCAGTTATTACGAGCGCACTCACATCAACCTTTAGAAGGATAGATTATTTCTGTCGTTGGATATTGACAGAAGCATTTGTTGGATCAGCAGATTGAGCTCAACTTAATGCGAACTTGAAACGTTAGTGTACGATTAAATAGTTACTGATTCAAGGGCAATACAGGTTGATCAAGGCGCGATTAAGCACCGGTCGGGTGATTAAATCCTCCTGTCAAATGATAGTATTTGCGCGCACAGTTCGCCCAGCGATTTCTCTGGCAGTGCCGCGGTAGTTCTTTGTGATTTCGGCGTAACAAAATTCACGAAAACCGATCTGGAGAAAAATTTAGGCATCTGGTGGTCATCAAACTTGTTCTTCGCGTACCATCACGAGACCGGTTCAAAAATGGGTTGCCAATCTTAGTGCTTCCTCCTGCGCAAAAGTAACAAATGTTTCCAACAATTTACATGGTTTATGTGAAATTGATATTCAGATGTGCTCTCCATATCCCGTTTACCGGCTTGAAGAAGGGCACACTCGTTCCGTGTCCGTCGCGGGACAACCAGACTGGTCAAAAGTCCAAGAAATGTCGCGCACGAAATCTGACTCAAAATTTCTTATATGTGTCTACCTGAATTTAATCGACCTTGCCGTAAGATAATCCTCACACAATTGATTTCCAGAGTAGATCATGCGAAACACTTCATCCTCATAACGTATAATAGCGGTCGATAAGGACATGCAGGGAGATATCACACACTTCATTACCGGACTTCCCTCAAGCCGCAGCTATTTCACAGTAACGTTATCAGCAAGTAGAACAAAATTCCTTCTGATGTCATTGGCTGCGCCTCTAGAGATCGTTTTATGAAACACTGGCTTTAAATTTTATTAGAGTATAGTTATACTCGCACTCCTACTGTTCTTGGTATTTAATATGATTCCAAAGAATGGTTCTATCGTTTGTTTTCGATGGTTACTTCTCAGGCGCTCGCTTAAAATAGAACAAGAAAAACCGGCTGGATTCGGTTGCCTAAGGCATACTCCTGAACCACTGGACCTCACTAAACCCACCTGATTCGTTATCTCTTTATCGTCGACATCTTTGTCTCAGTCTCCCACACTCTCAACTCACACGCATATTCGCCCATTAATAAGAAACACCACTGCATGCATTCCAATTTCATCAATGTCCCCTTCCTCATCTATTGTTGGATTGGTCAGTTTACTGCGGTATCTCCAGTATTCACACCACCGCAGAGCATCTGGCGATCGATGGCCGTATCTACGTCCTCCTCCGCAAGATCAGGAGAGGGTCAACCAGAAACCAATAACTTCCGTGATTTGCAGACAGCTTATCATATCTACACTCCGGTTTCTTCCACCAGCGGATTCGAAAGGACGAACAGCAGCGCTTAAGAACTGGTAACCTGGTTCAGATTGCGTGACCCCCAAAGCTATCTGAGAAGCAGTTGATCAGATTTTCGGTTCCAGTAATTTTCACACTTCTAATCCGCTTCCAAAGCAAACATACCCGATAGTTCTCAGTTAGGAAATATCAAGCCTGCTTTCGAAGGGAGCAGATGAAATCTTTTTAATGATTATCGCCTGAGAATTTCAATCCCGGCTACATTAATCTCACCAGAATTGCCTGTGTGTGACACAGTTTAGAACTTTATTTCGTTCCATAAAATCATCATTCTGTAATTTACAGCACGAACTTTGAAAGGGACTACCGTGTATCGCAAATTACACGCTAGCAATTGGCGAGTAGAAAATCAAGGTTCCATACAGCATCGAAGAAGATGCTGTACCTGGCGTTGAGAAAAGCTAATTTCCAGGTCAAAAGCAAAAGTCAATCATCGTGGCACAAAGCAAATCTCAGTTTATTGAGCTTCTATTGGTTATTTCATAGACTAGACGCATCGGTAAAATGAAGAATCACAATTGGTGTTGACGCTTTCGCTTTCTCATTGGTCTGTTCGACGCCGCTTGTAGCTCGTTTGTTTCAACGCGTGACGCACTTAAACAACTTGCTTTACTCCGGTGCTCGTTATAACAAAATCTGATGCTGGAGCACCGCGCCGTGCTGATTGGTCGCCGCGCTGACACACAAGACTGTTCGTGTTTTCGACACTGATTGGCCGTAGACTTCTGCGACTCAATGGTTGACCTCGTATCGATGCTTTTATCCAATCCAATCCCTTTACCTCCTTCCTTTTTTCGTAGCATAATCCACTCCTGGTTTTTGATAGTACTTTCTCTTCTTTGAGGAGGAGCTCTTAATCCGGTGTTACTGGTTTTCTCAAATGCACCCGATTCCTCCTCTTTACTACCCCTCCAGAATCTATTTTGTATGACCGATAACTACAGTACCTCACCACTACTCCTACTATCCATGGCCGTGGGTTTTCTGGAACGCATTTTACCCATGCCTTGTCGCCAACCTGCAGAAACGGTAGGTCGCGGTCTCCTTTGTCGTGGTGTCGCTTTTGGGTTAGCATTCGTCTCCTCAAATCATCGTGTACTTCAGTTACGTTCGGCGATTGGGGTTTTAGTAGTTCTCCTAGTATCGGCAAATGCGTGCGTGTTCTTCTCCCTAACATTCTTTGAGCGGAACTATGGAACATAGTTTCTTTAGGAGTATTCAGTTTCTCCAATAACATTAAATATGGATCATTTCCAGATAATTGGGCCAGTTGCAGTAGTCGCTTTGCCATTTTGACCGCCGCTTCGGCTTTACCATTTGACTGACTGTAGTACGGACTACTTCTACGGTGCTCGAATCCCCACTTTTCAGCAAACGTTTTAAAATCCGCGCCGCTGAACTGTGGTCCGTTGTCGAAGATGAAGATCTCAGGTATACCGTAGCGCGCAAATTGTCCCGAAGTTTATTAACGACCGCGTTGGAAGTAGTGGAACTCAGCCAGTCTTACTCGTAGAAATCGCTGAAATGGTCTATTATCACCAAGTATTGCTTGTTGTTGAATGCAAAGATGTCCGCCGATAATAGTTGCCAGGGTCTTTGAGGGATTTGACGCATCAACATCGTTTCCTTTGTTTGTTTTGAGTCAATAGCCCGACATGCATTACAGCCCTGTATGTAGTCCCTTATGGAACTCGACATCTGAGGCCAATAGAAGAGCTCTTTTGCCCTCCGGATACAGCTATTCACTCCCGTATGCGCCAGGTGAACGTGCTCCAACATCTTCCGTCGAAATATCTTTGGAATTGCAATTCTTTTTCCCTTGAATATTAAGCCGTCTTCCTGGATAACTTGATCGCGGTCACTGAAGAAGACTGCTAATTTCTCGGGCAACTTTCTCTTGTCGTGTGGCCACCCGTTTCTAATTGTTTCAGCTAGATGTAACGTGGCGTCTCGTGCCGTTGCTTCTTTTAGGTCGGTGATTAGTGCAGTTTCCGTCAGAGTGTAATCCATGGCCGTAATAGTGTCAAAATGAAGCTCTTCACAGGAGGAGCCTTCTTCGCAAGCTCTGGACAAAGTGTCAGCTATGTGCATCTGAGTCCCCGGTTGATAGGTCAGTTCGACGTCAGATTTTTGCATTCTGATCAACATTCTCTGTAAACTTCTCTGTGCAGCAGATAACGGTTTCTTCGTTATTGAAACTAGTGGTTTGTAGTCGGTGTGAACTATTGTTTTCCGACCGAACGTACAAGTGCTGAAACGTTCTAGGGTGAATATCACAGCCAGCATTTCCTTCTCAATTTGCGCATAGTTTCGCTCGGCAGACGAAAGACTCAGACTTCGGTAGTCCACTGGTCTTCCGTTTTGTAATAATACCGCCCCCAGACCAGTTTCACCGCTATCACACTGAATGACCAGAGATAATGCTGGATCGTAATAGTTCATTCTTTGTTTTGTTGCCTCTTCACTATTGCAGATGTCGATGCACTGAGCTAGCGTCAACTTCGGGATGTTCAAAAGTCTCTGCGTCATGACGGAATTCTGAATACCGATGACCATTCTGTCTCAGATGAGAGTATCTCCCATATACTTGCAGGAATTGCACGATTTCACCAGTTTCTTCAAAACGGTAAAGTACTGATTTATTGTTTTTCCTGCCTGTCGATTCCTCTCAAAAAACTGAAAGCGTTCAAACGTTTCGTTTTTGTCCCAAACAATATTCATTTATTTTTCGAATGATCACGTTTGGTTCCTTATTGTCCTCTCCGTCCTCGAAGGTTAAGTTTCCACGAATTTGTCTTCCCCCATCTCCGATTGCACGTAGAAACATAGCCAGCTGATATTCTTCACTGATCTCCGTAAGATTGACCAACAAGCAAAAGTCTTCATACTTCTCTTTCCATAAACACCAGTTGTCTGCGAGTTTGTTCGTGTTGTTCACATTCAGCGGTTCAGGCGGAACAATCGTCACTGGGTTAGTCGTGGTGTTCCCTCTGTCAATAGCAGTTTTCTTTTTCTCATCCGATACCATGTTGAGAATCGCTACCTTCCGGATCAAAAGCAAAAGTCAGTCTTCGTGGCACAAAGCAAATCTCAGTTTATTGAGCTTCTATTGGTTATTTCATAGACTAGACGCATCGGTAAAATGAAGAATCACAATTGGTGTTGACGCTTTCGCTTTCTCATTGGTCTGTTCGACGCCGCTTGTAGCTCGTTTGTTTCAACGCGTGACGCACTTAAACAACTTGCTTTACTCCGGTGCTCGTTATAACAAAATCTGATGCTGGAGCACCGCGCCGTGCTGATTGGTCGCCGCGCTGACACACAAGACTGTTCGTGTTTTCGACACTGATTGGCCGTAGACTTCTGCGACTCAATGGTTGACCTCGTATCGATGCTTTTATCCAATCCAATCCCTTTACCTCCTTCCTTTTTTCGTAGCATAATCCACTCCTGGTTTTTGATAGTACTTTCTCTTCTTTGAGGAGGAGCTCTTAATCCGGTGTTACTGGTTTTCTCAAATGCACCCGATTCCTCCTCTTTACTACCCCTCCAGAATCTATTTTGTATGACCGATAACTACAGTACCTCACCACTACTCCTACTATCCATGGCCGTGGGTTTTCTGGAACGCATTTTACCCATGCCTTGTCGCCAACCTGCAGAAACGGTAGGTCGCGGTCTCCTTTGTCGTGGTGTCGCTTTTGGGTTAGCATTCGTCTCCTCAAATCATCGTGTACTTCAGTTACGTTCGGCGATTGGGGTTTTAGTAGTTCTCCTAGTATCGGCAAATGCGTGCGTGTTCTTCTCCCTAACATTCTTTGAGCGGAACTATGGAACATAGTTTCTTTAGGAGTATTCAGTTTCTCCAATAACATTAAATATGGATCATTTCCAGATAATTGGGCCAGTTGCAGTAGTCGCTTTGCCATTTTGACCGCCGCTTCGGCTTTACCATTTGACTGACTGTAGTACGGACTACTTCTACGGTGCTCGAATCCCCACTTTTCAGCAAACGTTTTAAAATCCGCGCCGCTGAACTGTGGTCCGTTGTCGAAGATGAAGATCTCAGGTATACCGTAGCGCGCAAATTGTCCCGAAGTTTATTAACGACCGCGTTGGAAGTAGTGGAACTCAGCCAGTCTTACTCGTAGAAATCGCTGAAATGGTCTATTATCACCAAGTATTGCTTGTTGTTGAATGCAAAGATGTCCGCCGATAATAGTTGCCAGGGTCTTTGAGGGATTTGACGCATCAACATCGTTTCCTTTGTTTGTTTTGAGTCAATAGCCCGACATGCATTACAGCCCTGTATGTAGTCCCTTATGGAACTCGACATCTGAGGCCAATAGAAGAGCTCTTTTGCCCTCCGGATACAGCTATTCACTCCCGTATGCGCCAGGTGAACGTGCTCCAACATCTTCCGTCGAAATATCTTTGGAATTGCAATTCTTTTTCCCTTGAATATTAAGCCGTCTTCCTGGATAACTTGATCGCGGTCACTGAAGAAGACTGCTAATTTCTCGGGCAACTTTCTCTTGTCGTGTGGCCACCCGTTTCTAATTGTTTCAGCTAGATGTAACGTGGCGTCTCGTGCCGTTGCTTCTTTTAGGTCGGTGATTAGTGCAGTTTCCGTCAGAGTGTAATCCATGGCCGTAATAGTGTCAAAATGAAGCTCTTCACAGGAGGAGCCTTCTTCGCAAGCTCTGGACAAAGTGTCAGCTATGTGCATCTGAGTCCCCGGTTGATAGGTCAGTTCGACGTCAGATTTTTGCATTCTGATCAACATTCTCTGTAAACTTCTCTGTGCAGCAGATAACGGTTTCTTCGTTATTGAAACTAGTGGTTTGTGGTCGGTGTGAACTATTGTTTTCCGACCGAACGTACAAGTGCTGAAACGTTCTAGGGTGAATATCACAGCCAGCATTTCCTTCTCAATTTGCGCATAGTTTCGCTCGGCAGACGAAAGACTCAGACTTCGGTAGTCCACTGGTCTTCCGTTTTGTAATAATACCGCCCCCAGACCAGTTTCACCGCTATCACACTGAATGACCAGAGATAATGCTGGATCGTAATAGTTCATTCTTTGTTTTGTTGCCTCTTCACTATTGCAGATGTCGATGCACTGAGCTAGCGTCAACTTCGGGATGTTCAAAAGTCTCTGCGTCATGACGGAATTCTGAATACCGATGACCATTCTGTCTCAGATGAGAGTATCTCCCATATACTTGCAGGAATTGCACGATTTCACCAGTTTCTTCAAAACGGTAAAGTACTGATTTATTGTTTTTCCTGCCTGTCGATTCCTCTCAAAAAACTGAAAGCGTTCAAACGTTTCGTTTTTGTCCCAAACAATATTCATTTATTTTTCGAATGATCACGTTTGGTTCCTTATTGTCCTCTCCGTCCTCGAAGGTTAAGTTTCCACGAATTTGTCTTCCCCCATCTCCGATTGCACGTAGAAACATAGCCAGCTGATATTCTTCACTGATCTCCGTAAGATTGACCAACAAGCAAAAGTCTTCATACTTCTCTTTCCATAAACACCAGTTGTCTGCGAGTTTGTTCGTGTTGTTCACATTCAGCGGTTCAGGCGGAACAATCGTCACTGGGTTAGTCGTGGTGTTCCCTCTGTCAATAGCAGTTTTCTTTTTCTCATCCGATACCATGTTGAGAATCGCTACCTTCCGGATCAAAAGCAAAAGTCAGTCTTCGTGGCACAAAGCAAATCTCAGTTTATTGAGCTTCTATTGGTTATTTCATAGACTAGACGCATCGGTAAAATGAAGAATCACAATTGGTGTTGACGCTTTCGCTTTCTCATTGGTCTGTTCGACGCCGCTTGTAGCTCGTTTGTTTCAACGCGTGACGCACTTAAACAACTTGCTTTACTCCGGTGCTCGTTATAACAAAATCTGATGCTGGAGCACCGCGCCGTGCTGATTGGTCGCCGCGCTGACACACAAGACTGTTCGTGTTTTCGACACTGATTGGCCGTAGACTTCTGCGACTCAATGGTTGACCTCGTATCGATGCTTTTATCTAATCCACTCTCTTTACACCTGCCAAATTCTTTGGTTTCTGGATCAAGCTGCTCTGACTGGTCAGCTTCATTACTAAGAAGTGTGAAGAAATTGCCTATCTCACCGCATCCATCTGCGGTATACACTGCGCGTCAACTCTGCGTTTTACAACAATCATACAAGATGACGTGATATTCCGCAGGGTACTGTCCCTTTTGAGCTTCTACTCGCTTCATCTGTAAATCATTTCTTTTTTGGAGCTGCCGTACTGTGTGGCTTTACACAGGCGTTGTCAACACGTGATTTGCCATGAGCACCCACGACGGTCCAGCCATTCTACAGAATGAACACAACAGTAGGTGTTTTTATTTTCATTTAAATAAGTCTACTCTAAATGCTGGAAAGTGCAAGGACATACAAATTCGTTACTTGGCGAATACCGTCCGCTGTTCTGACTTCATACCTCTGCAGGTGAAAGTGGTCGAAGAAGATCTCGGCAGATTGATTTCTGACGCAGCGGCAACTGTGGAAAAACGGATAATGTCTGAGAGATACCCAAGAAGTTTTTGGCTGGTTTCATCTCACTTGCTTTCGACCGCTACACAACAGCTCTATCCTCTCAGGCCTAGGGGATCGAGCTGTGGTCTGGCCACATCAAAAAGATGCTTCTCAAAAGAGTGCAACGATGTACCACCGAGGATGTTCGTGGCCTACAGTAAAGGCCCTATGGGGCTAAACTATATGGTTTGCACCTATAATTTACCCAGCTTCGTCAGCTCAGATGTGACCTTCACCTTGCGTTTTCAACTTAAAAATGTGCAAGCCGTCCATGTAGTTCTACTTTAGCCGTGGCTTGTAACAGGTCACTGAGGGAACACTCTCACGTAATGGAGGTCTATCGTAACCACTTAGGGTGTTGATATCGCATTTTTTTACAATTTTGCAGGGCATGGAATGCTGTTTTTGGCAATGTGATTTTCGCTGGTCTGCAGCGGACAAGTGGGCATGAGCTTGATCATCGTCCCACAACAACTTAAGAAGCCTGTGCAGAAGAGCAGTCGGAGCGTAATTCCAGCAGTCATCAAACTAAAAGAACGGAGTAGGGTTTGGAAACAAACCGCGTACTTCCGAAAAATGTTTATGAATGTGATGAGAGGTCGTCTCTAGTTTAGCCTTGGATCAACAGCAGCAACCGAAAAGAGAAAGAATTGAAGCACAAAATGTGCTCCAGCCCACTCTGCGGCATTCAAAAGCGCGCCAGGCGAGAAGTGCCTAGAAACGTCAAGTCCGTTAAGCAACGCCCGAAGAGATCCAGGTTAGTCGACCATAAAGAGTGGAATACCAGAAGAACTGTTCGCAAAAGAGCAAACATTCGCTACGTGCAATTAGTTGTACGGTGGAAGAAAGTGGTAGAGTTTGTATCAAGCCTCTTATAGCAGACGTACACAGAATCATGCGTCCGGCACCGACAAACAGGAAAACACGGTTGTATTAGAGACCCTCAGAGAAGCCACACGACTGCTGATCACTACAGCAGTTCGAATTCCAAGATGAGTTGTTTCTCTTGCTCCGCACTTTATTCTTTTTCTGCCATGTAAGTCAGGTTACTTAAGCCACACAAACATCCTGCTGGTAATATGCCCCGTACCTCTTACCCATGCCTTAACAAGCAGTGTAGCAGAAAAGTGGTGATCGGTATTCAATGTGACATGTGCGATAGATGGTACCACCAGTCATGTGCATGCGTAGGCACTGAGCTATACGAACTGCACGACAGATATTCTTACCTGTGTTAGGTTCGTCAAGAATGCAAAGCCAGGGGAAGAAAGTTGCTTAACCTTCCAGAGAGATCGGGATCTGTAATAGGTGTTTCACACATCGACTTCCGGCACCCGTTCCCCAAGCCATGTCATTCCTCAATCTCAGAACTCTGCCGCTGCTGCTGCTACAAAAACCGGAATTAATCATCAGGCGAACTCAAGAAAAGTTGAGCGCACTCCGAGAGCCAACCACAAGCAGTCTCTATGCACCACAACGGGAGGTAGCCCTCTTGTGCGCTCAACACCACTTAGATCAAGAGCTTCACAACCTGAGAACAAAACCTCGATCTCACCAAAATTCGAAAATGGCAAGGAATTTGTACAGAGAACAAAATAGTCAACTATTAGCATGGTTACGAGATCTGAGAAACCAATAGCGTCGACGCCAAAGGGAAAAATGAAGGAAGCTAGCAGGGCGCCCGTAAATCACCGTCTGCACCTTAGTCTCAGTAGCCCGAAAATCGTACATGCGGTTATCGCACGGATAGCGCAACACGAGGCCCATCTAAGTAAAGTCACGGCCACTCCACAAAATCAGATTGATGCAGTTAGAGGGTTACAAAGTTTCTATGAGGCCACCCTAAAAAGGGACAGGAACTTAATTATTCACGCCCCCGAACCAACCAGACCGGATCCTAAACATAGGAGGTTTTCGGGAAGACAACCAATTCTAAATGTCTCGCGAAACGTCCAATCACGCGCAGCAACAAAATGGCATAGAGCGCACAGACTAGGTAGGTGGATCATATCCAACACACAAACGAACAGTCACAGACCACTCCTAGTCATAGTTCGAGGCCGCAACATTTGGGATCTGGTACTATCTAAAGCTGACACGATAACTCAGAGGATGCCAGGCATACAAGTCAAGAGAGACGCAGCCGCGGAGGGCAAATCTGACTCACATGTGGTGATATCAACTGCACCAACAATCATAAGTGAGCCACCTAGCTTTAACCTGGGTCAAGAAGCAATACGCAGCGCCAAGAAAACAAGACGAAGATGCTACAGCCTTGGAGGGCCAAACACCGAAGAGAAAAATGGTTTACATCGGGCTGATTTTTAACCTCATCCAAAAAGGGGACCTATCCCTCAGAAGTTTCCTCCGAGTGTTTAGGTACGACCAACTGGCGGAGTAGTCAGAATGCCAGATTGTCGGAGCTAAAATGCATGCCGGAGAACGTATGCGGCCTGCATAATAGGATAGACGAGCTGCGAACAGCGACCCACTCCACGGATATTTGCCTCCTCACAGAAACCTGGCTGAAAGAAGAAACGGATCTGTGGGAATGGCGCGTTGGTTCCAATGGTATTGCAGGGACCGCAGCAATGCATTCGGGGGCGGCTGCGCATTGTTGATCGACCGTTCTGCAAGGCAGTCACCCGTGAACTATAGCTGCAATTGCGTAGGTGTTCAGACCGCTGTCAGCCTGCTCCACGTCAGTCGGCCATTGGTGGGCTCCGGGGTGTACCGCAGCCCTTGTGCAACACCAGAAGAAGACGAAGCACTACTGGAATCATTTCGGTCAGCTTATCAATCAGGCTATCGCCTGCTCGATCCGGGAGATTTTAATGCTTCTGAAGTCAACTGGTCATTGAGATTTGTTAGTGGTAAAGGGTTTGATCATAAGCTGTTCGACCCAGTCAAAACATTTACACGAGATCCCGACCCGGTCAGATGGCCTCACTGCTAGACTTGATGCAAAATCGGCACAGCACGGACGTCACAAGATTATTGCCGGTAGCACTACTGGGAGATTGATCACGTAACAATTTATCTTTAGTTCCAATGTTCCCTGTTAGTAAAGCACGCACACGGTGTGTAACCGTTTCACGAAATGGACAAAAATAAACAAATGTTGGAAGCTGATAAGATGGCCCGGGAGACAACGGTCCCCATAGAGAACGTCGACAGTCTGTTATCGATCTGCGTTCACAACATGCGGGTTCCTACACGTAAGAACTTCCCTCAGAAACAAGTCGGAGAAAGAGGTCGGAAGCCATAGGTTCGTCCAAGGGGCAAGAAAACTTTCCAACTTACTTACATGGCTTGGAAGGCATATATGCAACACAAGGGGGGTAAGAGCTTCATGATTTACAAAAAGACTAGAAATGAAGCAGTCACATTCGCAAGAAATATTCATCTAGTCTATGATCTAAACCTAGCACGAGATATTAAACATAACTTCAAGAGGTTTTATAGTTATGCTCAGTCCAGGTCCTCTCTAAGGAAAGAAATTGGCACCACACTCTCCCGTGACGGGGAGATCATATCGACTGACAGGGGAGTAGTGGACGCGTTTATGGCACAGTTTCAAAGTGTTTATCACTCGGACAACAAGGCACCGGAACCTCAGCCCAATGCCGTGAGCGTGCCCATGGTGGATCAGGTAATTACGCCCCACGAAGTTAAACAAACGACATCCAATTTAAACAGCACAAAGTCTGCAGGACCTGACCACATTCATCCAGCAGTCCAAAGGTCTCTAGCCAAATTGTTGGCGTCACCGTTTGCCCAACTGTTCAATCTCACATGAGAAACGGGGATAGTGGCAAGAGACTAGAAAGAAGCCACCAGAATTCCCATCTTCAGAGATAGCAACTGATCAAAGGTTGGAAACTATCGAACAGTAAGGCAGTTAGGTGTTATCAGGAAAATTTTCTGACAAATATTACGAGAAAGTATCTGCAAGATTCTCTGCCAACAGAAATTCTTCATAGCTCTTCAAAATGGCTTCCCAAGGAAAAGATCTTGTCTTACCAATTTGCTGACGTCTTTAGACACTGCCACGGAGAATCTGAATGAAGGAGAAATGGTCGAGGTGTGGTATATGGACTTGCAGAAAGCCTTCGATTCTGTCAATCACAGGATCCCATGCTGGAAACTTTGAAAAGATGGAATCTCTCTTAGAATCTGCAAGTATATGCAGACGTGTCTAGTTGGAAGGTCGTGCGGAATAAGAGTAAGATAAGTACTGTCGGACGAAGGTTCTCCGTTAAGTGGAGTTCCTCAGGGATCGATCCTCGCCCCTCCGCTTTTCATGGTATGCTTAAACGACCTGACGAACGACTTATTCTGCCCATGTTAACCTGGTCGGGAGTTCGTGGTTTGCGAATGGATATTGATGTGGGATTTTTTGCTGAACGTTCTCAAAAGTCATATTCTCGCCAAAGCTTTCCAGTCAGCGCCCAAGTATTTAGGGGATGCACATCGACAGATAGTTGAACCAACAATTAAGCAGCAAACAAGAGACTTGGGCATTCAAGTCACTAATACGCTCACTCCATATGCTTATTGTGCTGCATCCGCGACAAAGGCATGGTGGGCGTTATATCGACTGAAATCAGCGATCGCTAACCCTTGTGAAGCGGTGTTCATTCCGCTTTACACGGCTATAGTTCACCCCCACTTGGAATATTTCGTCCAATCTTGGTCACACACATATGGTATGGGGTATGAAGGGTCTAAGCAGGCGGGCAAGAGGAGACCTTATTGAAATATGGAAAAATTACCCACCTAACTGAAACAAGCCCCGTGGCAGGTTTGTTCGAGATGCGTCAGGACAGAGACTTAGTGTGTCATAGGATCACAGTCAAGCAAACATGATGACGATTGGCTGTCCGGTGTAACTTTTTCACTAACCAGGTAGTTAACTCGTGGAACAAGTTGCGTACGAAGATCGTTGAGGCCGCGAGCGTAGATATATCCAAAAGAGGGCTAGACACATATTAGGGCCACCTTTTCCTTACTTTGTACTACTCGAAGTATGCTTTGTTTCTTCTGTTTAGAGGGTGTTGGCTATAGTTACATGGTTTCAATCTATGGGTAGTGTAATGTGTTAAGTGCGCATAGAGTTATTTAGACTTAACATGAAAGCACACCGACATTAACAATTCAACATTTATATACAGTAAAATTTACATTCATCGCCCCGTTTTTTAGTGATAAATCTGAAACCTTTCGTGCTTAAGTTGGCTTTGATCTCTTCTCCCCACATGTCACAGTCGACGCACCATATGATACATAAGTGATGTACCATATGGCGCATCCTTGTGCACATGTGCACACTGTACTTGGTCCGCTGATGTTTTTACTTTACATCAATAATTTGCTGGAAAGAGTTCCCGTTCACCCTCTCCTCTGTGTACTTGGCTTGAAAACCTGGAACTCAAGCGATCCCAACACTACATTCCTTTCTTCTAAAGAACTGACAGAGAAACTACCAACCTTCACAAGTTCGAGTAGGCTGGGAGTCACAAGGAAGAGTTTATCGAAAAAAGGCATCAAAAACTCGTCAGAAGGTTTTTTAGTTCACCTAAAATACATGTGTAATTTTGACAAACGAGATAAACTAAACAATATTGCCCGTAGACGCACACCACGTAAGTATAACCAACACCCCGTTTAGAGCAGCTAAGTTTTATTACTCCTTTTTTTCTGTCTACACTCTCAGACCACTAGTGAGCGCATCAACAGAAAACGCAGTCTGGTCAATCCCCGGATCACACCAGTCAAACATCAGGACGTCAACAGGCGCAGGCATTCACCAACTCCTGGATTTGAAAATTGAAATTTAAAACTGGCTTTCAATAGCCTAGTAGTCCGGTGTACTGCGATATTATTGTGGGGATCCAGCGATAAGCTTCATCGGCTTAATACCCATAACACGATTTACACAATGGAAGACCAAAATAGTCATTAAAACGACCTTGAGAGAGGGATCAAAAATGAACGCCACGGATGCTTTGAGTTACGAGGTTCTGGTTGTTGGTGCGGGTGGCATAGGGTGTGAGCTTTTGAAGAATCTTGTGCTTGAGAACTTTTGCAAAATAACCGTGGTAGACCGTCGAAAACTCTTCAGTATAATCTCGTAGATCGATCTAGATACGATTGATATCAGCAACTTGAATAGACAGTTTTTATTTCAGAAAATTCATGTTGGAAGGTCAAAAGCTGAGGTAATTCCCATGTGGAAACATTCTCAATGCTCAGGTTGCAAGAGAGAGTGTCATGAGGTTTAGACCAAAGTGCAACATCACTGCGTTTCACAAAAGCATATTCAGGTTTTTCCGCGTCTTTCCTCGTTTACCTGATTCAGTTCAGTATTCGATGCTGATTTTTTCTCCCGTTTTGATTTGGTCTTCAATGCGCTGGACAATCATGGTTAGTTTTTCTTAGTTTTCGCTGCATGTCACTGTTCCATGGTTTGGTGTTTTTTTCTTTCTTGACGAGACATATCTTCTAGTCATTGTGATTAAGCGCCGTCGAAGACGAAGGAAAGGGGAATCATTAAGAGCTAGCATTTGTAACGAACAAAACCCGTGATTACTTTTTCAAGGCCTTTCATGGGTGTAAACATAGGTGGCTTGCCTTTTAACAAATGAATCACAGTCAACGTGAATAATGCGACATCGCGAGCAATTTTTGCTACACCTGATAAGGCTATTGTGCAGCTTATGTTTAAAATATCGCGGGTCACTACCGGTCTTCACATATTCTCATCAACCTACGAAAGACACTCAATCCCATGGCTCCCCTCGCCGTAGACCGTTCTCTTGAGTATATTTGGGCTTCTCCCGAGTGATCCCTGAGATCGTTAACAAGTTTTAAAACGGCAAAGTAATTGTGGGGTGGGAATAGTGCACAAGGCCGTTTGGCATTGTAATCATTCCCGTCTATCTCTAGAATACGTAACAACGGTTAAGAGGCATTACGTGCTTTCCCCATACGCATAGTTGGATTTGCATCGTTTCTGAAATGGTTCGTTATCTATTGTATCAGGAACCAAAAAGGATACTCACGGATCACTCACGGAACGACTGAACGTCCCACTGCAGTAGTTCTTAGATGCCAGACGGTTCATTCCCCCTAACAATTGACAGCAGGTGTAGGAGGGTTTTCCGTAGGACGTTGAGGCCTGTCCTGATCTCTGATCATGAGACCTGGCTAATGATGAAAGTTAAGGAAATGGAAACAGGTTTAGCTTCAGGGTCTACTGAGAGGCTGTTCAAGCTCATTGCTGCTGCTGGTCCAACGTGACCATCTGCCAGTGAAGCTGTAAGCGAAGCAGATAATACAGTCCAGCAGATTGGGGCACTCGGCGAAACACTTTGAGAGTAATTTTGGTTGGCCTCCTGGTTCTACTGTGTTACCGCCACAAATTTGCAATATATTAATGATCCGTAGACTTGGGACCACCCATCAAAACTTGTCCGCAAACGTAATAAGGCTGCTGGTCCATTTCCATTTTGTGTGAACTACGGAGAACATCCTTCTGTGCTGGAGTCACTCGATACTAATTCGAATATTCAAGAAAGGGGCTCGGGGCACTTGCGAAACCTCGGGGAACTAGATTGACCCTAGCGGTTACTAAGGTTTTGGTATCCATTATGCTCCATCGACATTATGATAAAACAAGCATTGTGTTGTCTTGGATGACGATGTGTTGAATAAATGTTTACTCTTTGGTAAGTTCTGGAGCAGCATCACGTATATCTCAGGTCAAAGATGGCCTTACTTTTTGACCATGTTCAATTCAGTGGGTCAATTTATGCCTTTAGAGTCGCTTAAGCGTACGGGTTTACCGATTGGGTATGTGAACGTATTGTTGGCGCTTCGTTGCCCTAATTCGTCTCAGGTTGGGGTCTGTAGTGAACCCTCTGAGAGTTTCAGCATTATGAGTGGCGTTTGCCAAGATATTTTGTTCAATTTTGTCATACACGAAGTACTGGAGGACTGTCTTTGGCACTCGCAAGATACCGACACTGACCTCCTACCTGGTGGACGACTAATGTTTATTATTTTGACGACAAGGTATTGTTTGACAATTTGCAAGCAAGACAAACGGGGTTAGACACCGTTTCGCACTCTTACAAATACTTTGAAACTTGCCCTGTAACCTCAAATTGCAAAGTGGATCTGCAAGAATGTGATTATACGGATTTGATTTTAAGTAATGAGGTGGAGATTGTTAATCGGTTTGCTCACGTGACAACCTGCATAAGCGGTGGCGGCGGAAGTGTTGGGAACGGGTTGGAAACGCGTACCTCTTGGGCTAGGGTGATATTTGCTGATCTCAGACCCCTATATCAACAGGGAGGCATCTCTGATGCTTTGTGGTCGCATCTGTAATGCGATAATACTAGCTATACTATTTTATGACAACAAAAATGGGCCACGGGATAAAAGACGAATCGTTTTCAAGTTTTCGACCATCGATGTCTGCGTTTGATCGCTGGCATCGGGTGGCACCAACGAGTAGGCACCGAGGAGGTTAGGAGTTGGATATTTGACAGTGATTGCGAAGCAGGCGCTTTTGTTCAATCGCTACGTTTACCCTGGGTTCAATGTTCACCATACCGAGCACTCCGTTGATGCTATAGCCTACTGGTGTAAGGTGGGGTGGTGGACAGATGGTAACCTGGATTAGAAAAGTGAAGTCGTCCACGAAAGGATTGGCACCGTACGTCGGGTTGGTTTCCCCGATTGTAGACCTCGCGACCAACAGTGCCAGCGACTGGTGACTTTAAGTGAGGTGGTGGCTAATCGGACCCAGTGGCGTGAGCGTGTCAACTGTTTAACAAAGTTGTTTGTGTAGTAATTGTGCCTAATGAAGCGAGTCAGTGAAATCCGTAGGGAATCTGTCTTGCTGATGACGCCCTACTTTGTTTGTAAATTGTAGACACCTCATTGTTGGATGTTTGAGTATAGACGTAGCTATTTTCAGTTGTTATTTCCCTTCGCCTCTCTTTCTATTATCTTCCTTTTTGACCAAAACGTGCCTTTTGCTACATGGTTGTATGGCATTTAAGTATCATTTCGAACCACTGATGTATTGCTGTCGATGAGGCTTATCATAATGACGATAGTTAGTTTTGATGAACTAATTTCATGGTACTGACAGTGCATTTTACACGCAGTAACGATTAAAGTATTCATTTATGTGCCTTTTGATTTCTGTACTTGTGAGGTAATGTACTGTTCACTAATTATTTCGTTTAGTTTAATGTGTTCATCTACTAACTTGTCTGTCTGATGCTCAAAAAACGAAAGCTGCCAGACCGGTCCAGATGTTTTTAAGTAGGGCGTCAAGAAATGCAAATATTGTGGTAGCGAGATGTGTCCGCCGTCTCGACTAGCTAACTACCTTCTCCGCCCGCTGGTATCACAGTGTTGTCAACCTCGTATGTAATGTCACAGGTTTGCTTACTGTTTTGCACGGTCTCTATCTGTTGGTTTGTTGGTTTCTTATTTCAGCCTATTCGGTATTACGTTCTTGTTTGTAGTATAGGTTATCCTGTGTGTTTGGTCCGTGAGGTGATCCACAAGGAGTATTATTTCAGCTAATCCGGCGGAAACCAATACATATCTTCATTCTCGTATGAAGGCCTAAGTGATGACGATGAATGCGTTGCTGGTCTCGGCCATGTAACTCTCTCATGGTGAACATTGAGTCGAAAATTAAGACGGTTTCGGACCGCCCCAGAAGAATTAGACACCAAGCGGAAGCTTACTTGAGTGTGCATCTAACAATATCTCATGGACTGGCAAAGGCGGTAACATCACAAATGGCAGTCTACAAAGAGCATTCCTCGAAGTGGTTCTCATCCTCAGTGACTAGTGTTGTTAAATATCGCGGGCCATGTATCACTTACGTCGGTCAACTCGCCTGACCTTCCTAGTTCTCAAAATATTGTAGGTTAACTGGAGATAACCTAACCGAGTATTTTGTGAAAAACGACCCCAATGCATTGTAGCAGCATGGTTTTTCGGTATGAAGATCTTTTCTGGTTCATCCTGATTGCCTGTTGAACACAGCAACCAGCGGAACAGGAAGGGAGATCGGTCGTTTTTAATAAGAAGAGCGCGTTTCGTAGTGGGCCCCAGATCTTCTCGTAATTTTCGGATTGGTAATGGTCCTTCTGTTCAGTAGTTTTCTTACGTATCATTTACTGAAGGCGCAGTGTATGGAGAAAACTAGTTGGGGGGTTTTATGCACCTGAGTAATCCAGTCATAATCCCTTGGCGTATAAGCAATCTGTCAAATGATTCTGCTCTCCACGTTGTCTACCCCTTGAGGGCATAAAGATAATACCCTGACTCACACTGTTACCTTGACCTAGTGGTCGGGCTTGTGTGCTGTTTTGATCCGGAGGACGATGCTGACTGGGACTTCTGTCTGTCCAGGTGAAACCTTGTCAGAGAGGTCAAGCAGAGGTAGTCAGCCTTAAATCAGGTGCACTCAGGATTTTATATCGGACTGCTGATCGCGTAGAAGTGCTTAGGTAGTGAGGCACGATTTTGTGACTATACAGCAGAACCGTTCTCATGGTTGCAGTACTGTTGTCTTCCGAATCAAGAAGAAGAGGGTTAGAAAAGTTACCGTCGATCGAGGAGCATTCGGATCACTCAACGATTGACCATGACCGCATGTGTGTTATCCAATACAGTTGAGGAACATCCGGTATCGTCCAAAGCCTGATATGACTTCGAATACACCCACTACACATAGAAGCTACCAAAATCAGACAATAATGTCTCACTCACCGCGCCTTCGGGCTAGGCAAGTTCAAATGAGTCAGGTTCCTGAATCATTGGCTCCGGGTAGGATCCCCCAAGACGACCTTGTATTTTGTTTTCTCTCAGGTCAGACGTTTGAGTTAGAGACTCAGGGTTAGGTTCCTCAGGACAATCCCCACGGGAGCATGAACAACCGGGGAGTATCAGGAGTTATCGTCCTTCTCCTCCTAATTCACCCATCACGACTTTCTCCTTCTATTTAGCCTTCAAAGTTTTTTGATTTTCCTATGTTCCCGAGTGCTAATTGTTCCCCCAAAGCCAATGGAGTGGTAATCATGGGCGCTTCCAATGTTCACACTCTTCAATTTGGTCAGCAAGCTGTTCTGGTAAATTTTGACTTAAATCTGGAGCTTGATACATGTTTTGAGTCGGAGACGTGAGTTTGCGATTCTGCATGGAAAGAGTCTTTTTATTTGGGACTATCAGAAGGCTTTCCCGATTGGTTTGTCGTTGTATTTGCCATCGAGTCGGTGTANTGGGACTATCAGAAGGCTTTCCCGATTGGTTTGTCGTTGTATTTGCCATCGAGTCGGTGTAAGTGGGGCCATGTGCGAAGGAGATGATTCACTGATCACTGGTCAATCGGGCCGACTTTGCAGTTAAGCTGAGGATTTTGAGGAACGGTTCAGCTGACTTCAGCTAGACACTTTAGACGACGGGACGCGAGTGATGAGTTATTGCGTTCCTGACGTCCCTCCGTTGAAAGCAGAAGTGGTTTCGGGGCTCAAGTTGTTGGAGTGTGGTAAGGCTCCTGGTTCAGACTTCCTCTCTTCCTCTCTTTTCAAAGTTGACGGGGAAGGGTTGTTATCACAACTGACGAAACTCCTCGAGCTTGTTTGAGAAACTGAAGAATTACTTCGTGATTGGTGCCTGTCGACAGTAACTCCCGTTTTCAAAAGGGGAGCTCGAATTCTATGTGACAACCGCCGAGGCATTAGTCTAGTGTCCGTTGCGTTCAAGTTACTCACTGGTTTCGTTTTTCATCGACTCACTAAATCCAGAGAAAGTCAGGTAGGCGAAAAACAGGCAGGATTCCGATCCGGTGGTGGGTGAGTTGACCACACTTTTACCTTGTGATGGATCTTAAATCATTGGCACTCTTATGGTCAGCGGATGATCTTGATGGTTTTAGACCTAAAGACTGTTTTCGATTCAGTTGCTCGTAACGTTCTCTGGAACTGTATTCCTCGCAAGGGAGTACCAGGTAAATACGTGAATCTACTGAGGTCACTGTATGATCACTGCTGGTCCAGATGAGCTTGTGCCGGCACTTTTCAAAGAAGGGGGGGAGGCGTTGATAGAAGCTTTGACTCATTTGTTTCAACTTGTGTGGACGACGGAAACTATCCCCTCCAGTTGGGGTCACTCGATAATAGTTCCTATATTCAAGAACGGTATCAGGAGCTTCTGCGATAAACATATGGGAATCAGTTTGACCCCAGTCATTTCCAGGGTTCTAGCATCCATTACACTTCGTCGACTCACTACAGCTCGAGAGGTGAACATTATGGAAGAACAGGCAGTGTTTCTCCCCGGACGGGGATGTACAGATCACATCTTCACTCTTCGTCAAATTCTGGAGCAGCATCATGTATACTGCCGGCCAACAATTGTAGTATTTCTGGACTATAAAGGTGCGTTCAATTCAGTGGATCGATCTACACTTTTAGAGTGGCTCAAACGCAGAGGTGTACCGTCTAAGTACGGTGTTCTATCGCCATACTTCAGCTCAGGTTAAGGTTTACGGTGAACTGTACGACAGTTCCAGCACCATGAGCGGCGTACGTCAAGGCTTTCCGCTGTCACCATTTTCGTTTAATTTCGTCGTAGACGAAATAATGGAGGATTGTCTGCGGCACTCACAAGATGCCGGCGTGGACCTCCTACCTGGTGAAAGACTGACTGATCTTGATTATGCTGACGACAAGGTGTTGCTGTTTGACATCTTTCAAGCAGCACAAACAATGCTAGACGCT
>QNGE01002759.1:77408-103866 GCA_008508345.1 Paragonimus westermani | reverse complement strand
GTTGGCTCCTCTACCGGAGCAATCACGTTGATTCGAACCAGGCAAGCTTACATTGTAAGTTCATGGTGGAGTACCTGACGGAGGTAGATGTCACTTTAAGCCACGATACTTAAACCGTGTTTCAATAAGACAACAGATATCGATGTTGATGGTCTCCAAAGTATGTGCAAGAACTGTCTGCCGGTCTATTTGCTTAATTGTCCAAGTATCATAACTGAAATGTTTAAACAGAATTCGGGGGCTGAGTAGAGGATCGTGTCCCTCTGGCAGAGAAATCGTGGTGTTTGACACAACATCCTTCCAACTATGGCCCTTGTTACAAGCAGCAAATGAGGCAATTTTTCGGTGTATCTCTGAAAACGAGATTGAGCGGTCACCAAGTGAATAGTCATTTAACGAAAGAGGGGGGAAAACGATGAATTGGTTCGGTGACGTGTGGCATGGAAACAAAGCCGGCCACCGAACCCTTAGTCAAACGGTCACGACGGGATGATGAGATAAGTCGATAATCAGTGTAAGTTTAAATTCATAATTGCATGCGGCAGGTTGCTCAGGTCGACGGAGGGGATTGGTTTGGGGTATCTCACTCGGAGCGCTTGATTTAAGAAGAACCAATGAAGCGTGGGATTAGCATTCACTGAGGCCAGTGTTCAGTAGTGTTTCGGTTCATTTGTACCCTGGAGGAGGTTGCAGCAGAAGCAGCACAACAATTCGAAAGTTCACCAATGAAAACGGATCCGATGTATTGGATCGGTCCAGTCGGGAAGCCGAAGACAAGGCTGCTGAGACGTACGCACCTTTTTGACAAGATCTAGTGACCAGATTGGTTGATTCGCCCTTCGGATGGAGTCCATCCAACTGGGGTGACTGGCATGTCTTACCTACTCGTTGGAGGCGATGATCACCAGGTCGAATCTTACGACATCCGCGATGGTCCTCCGTGGTTAGCAGAGATGGGCACCATGCAAGAGGGATAGTATGGTATCCGGGAGCTCAGATCCATCTGGCGGGGCATCTGAAACCTTTTTATGGCGGGGAAACATGCGCCATGTCGTACTGCTGTTAAATAGATGTGACATTTCACTGGAGGGCTGGCTGCCAACTGTGGATCCCCCATGCCATGGTGTTACTGCTACTCGATGTCCGCGACTGCTCAGTCGCTGGGAGGAATCCGCTTATCTCGCAGTTATCACTCACGCGACAGGCCCCTCCTCAGTATATAGAATGGGGGCGTGCCCGGTGGCGTTGATCTGTGTACCCGGGTGCCGGGTCAGTTCGTGTTATATATAGACATATCACACTGTACTACTGGAGACTAGTCACGTGGAGGTATGTATTTTGTCATGGTAGTAACCAGGGCAAAATACAAAATAAAACAGTTCAGTGCATTCCAGCAAGAAATGGTATTTTCTACGCATCAGTGTATGCGGTACTGATAATTACTACTTTTCAAGGTTAGTAATTCTTGTTCGAGGTGCTGTTGAAGCCTGTACACCCTGTGTAAATTTTTTAGATAAGCATTTCTCGTACCACTTGAGTTTCTGGCTCAGAACACAGACCTGTCACTTGCCTAATCAGCATCCGCTGACTGGACCAAAGGAACCTCTACTCACACTGCTCTTAGTTTTATTGCCTTGAGTTCATATTGGTGTGTGAGTGGAACCACAAGCTGTGCATCAAAAGCAACCCATGGATTCGGTCAATGTAACAGGCTTATCCGAAACGAATGTCACCAACCCTGTTCAAATTCACAAGGTGAACTAATTGCAGTACATGTTTCTGTATTTTGCCTCGAGCTAGATGAGCACGTACATTTTGGTACATTTTAATTTATCATCCGATGGCTGTGCGCTTCTTGCGGGATTTTAGACTGCGCTGGAGAAGATCCAGAGGAGGTAGCCGAGGACAATGTGGGCGCCCCAGAAGTACCACGTGGGGAAATAGACGGGAGTACAACCGTTGCCAGGCTTCAACTGTGTGTTCTTGGTCAGTAATATGATGACGTTTTTCTAGTTTATAGGCTTCCAATTTGACTGCAGGGGGACTTACACGAGCAGTCATAGGAGGTTTCTGTATGCACACTTTACGTCTGTCAATTAAACCTCAATTCTTCCGATACGACCACGGGGTAACAACCTTCAAGGCTAGAATGATGGTCACTGTTCGGTTGTTTCGCTGAAGTTATTAGCAAATTTGAAGAAGCTGTCATTTACATAACCTGATAAGTCTGGTCCATTATCAAGTGCATGGGGAATCTTTTGGTTTGACAAGACACGTTGAAAATCGACTTAAATCGATCTGAGGTGTTGTATTTTAGTTCAGAACGCTTCGTTTAGAACATGTTGCTTAACATTTGAATGCACCCACTCAATTAAATTGATAAGAGCTGCACAGTGAGCTTAAATACGTGAGAGTTGAGTTTTTAGTCGGTTTTTGGGAACGAGAGCTTTGGAAATAGCTAATTCTGAAGAAGATAAACGAATAGGTAAACAGGATTTACTGTATGCGGCAACAATTAGAATGAATTTATCGATTGCGTTAACTTCGGTCACAATTAACACCACACGGAGTAAAGGAACAGTCTAGGAAACCGCGAACTGTTGGATCTTGTAAGGAAGACTAACTGACTTGATAGATTCAGCCACGCGACTGACTATTTCACATTACAATATCTGAAGGATTTCTGTACCCCAATATGATGGTTTCACTGGTCCAGATCTGACGGGCGACAACTCTCAACTTCACTCAATTGGGCGCTCAAGGTTTCTCTAGTCCTTGACACTGTTATAACCACAGCATCATAAAATTTCCTAGAAAACCGGTCCTCCGTAGTGAATGCTAAACAGTCCGAATACACTCAGTGACGAGTACACTAACAGCACCACTATCCAGAAACGTTACGTTTTAGACATTGTAAGTAATATTGCACTGGCCGACCTCATCGTGATCATCACTAGTATTGACAACGGTGCATCAACTGTGACCTTGTTGCTTTTCAATCATATGACCGAGGTGCATAGAAAAATGATGTTGAAATGAAAACTGGTAATCTGGTAACAGAGGAAAATTGATCCACTGCAAGGAAATGTGTACGGGTTTGTGACCAGTCAGTTACAAGGCGAATCTGTACTCCCGACAGCCTCGCGGAGGAACTAGATCTGATTACGTCTTTCCTACAATCAAATGGTCACCCCAGAAGTTTCGTAGATAGGCACAGTAGACAAAAATCATCACCCGAAGAGGTGGTCATTGTAGAGGAAAAGAGAGTCTAAATAGAGCTGCCTTTCATGGGTGATTTTGTCATGCACCAAACAGCACAGCGATTAAGAAATTCAATTAAACGAACGTTTAATGCAGCTGAACTCTGTGTAATCGCTCGGACTCAGAAGCTATTAGTACCTTCATTCAAAGGAGATCAGCCTACCGATGCCACTTCACACTGTGTTTAACAATTTGTATGTAACTGTGGAGAAAGTTACATAGGCAGAACCGAGAGATGCTTGAGCTCCAGAATGAAGGAACATTTACCTAGATGGGTACAGAAGTCCGTGTTACCGGAGAATGGTAATGTTGCCGAAACGCGTGAACAGCCAGTTTCCTCAGTCGCTAAACACGTCCTGACCACCGGTCACGCTATCGATCCATCTTGTGCACTCAAAATCCTGTTGCGCCATTCCACCCCGAGATTCTTACGGTTCGCTGAAGAAGTTGCAATTAATCGACTCAAACCAGCTGTCTGTATTCAGAAACAACTGTTCGTGAACTTGACCGTTCCCTGGACTTAATATCTTATCCTAACTCGCCTATTGATTATCCACCCCTCAAATCGATTGTTTTAATAAGGCCCACCCATGTTATTGTGTGTTTGGTACTGATGAGTCAATATGAAATGCTTGCATCAACCAGCTTTTATGTTCTCACTGCTTTGTTCAAAAAGGATGTCGACATATTGTAAGCATCAGCCAATTAAAACAATTAGCTCACTGTCACGCGAAGGTAGGACGATGTCGACAGACCAGCAGGTCCACCGTCTACACTTTTGCCTTTCGTTGACCGTCTTTACATTACAAACAACTGAGAGGAAATTGTCATGTTTATTCAAGATATTGGAGTTCGAAACCGATCACTCCACTCACTGACTTCATTGAGAGAGTGGTTGAACCACCCATTTTCCAAGTGAGAAGAGGAGCACGGCCCACAATTTCCAGTCTACCACTGTCTGTTTTTTTGTTCTGTTCACTAAACTCTCGGTCGTTCCTCTTGTATTCTGCACCAGCGAGCAGAGTATTTGATAAATGTGTATGGTATAGCCAACGGTGGATTAGCATCCTGATTGGACTTATGAAGTACCTGTCTTATTTTATTCATGTTACGAGTTCAGTGAATTCATTCGTTTGCCTCTAATCACTATCACGTCCTCAACTTGAAGTGCGTTGTGGCTACTCGATCAGCAGAAATGGACAGCGAATACTATGTATATAATACCTCATGATACTCAATCTTAAAGCAACACTCCAATTGGACTGGTTTAATCACTATTTATGCCAGCTTGGAGAAGGAAGAGTCGGAATGAAGTTTACAGTGTTGGTCATTGCGTTACTAACATTTATTCGTCACAATATTACCGTCATAAATATTGTTTTTGAAGCGGAGATCAGTACAGTTTGTGTACTGAACTGTCATTTAGTGATGTAACATGCAGGTCAGCCGATTTCGCTCTGATTGTCCGTGGCACTTGTGGCCCGAAGCTGGAGCAATATGGAGGCACCGGGAAACAGCGTTCTTCCGAAGCAGGGGTTCGAACAACAGTCCTGAAAAGAGGAACAATACGAAAAAACATGAGCCGAAGTCCCAGTAAACCATGCACACGACTTACACAAACGTAAGCTAAAACGGCACCGACAATACAGCAGCACGCCCCGTCACACAAATCAAATTCAATTCGTGCGCGCTCGCTGGTTGCGCGTTACAGTGAATAGGTGTCCTTAAGGTGAACGACCCCACAAAGCAGTCAAACAAATCCGGGATGTAAGGTCTAAATACACTAACAACAGAATTATTACGTAACAACAACACAAACTTTAACTTTGGGCTGTTTAACCTAAACGATAGACAACTACACAACAATGCAAAAAATTGTCAACTATGGCGGACAACCAAACCCATGTACGAGACATCTAATTGGACCTTGGGGCAACAAAAATATCAAGGACCATGTGTTGTATCTGTATCCGAACCCCATCCGCTACATGCCTTACGGACAATAACAACGCTGGTGAGAACAAGCCACTCAGTAGAAGCGAATCGTGTACTGCCGCATTTACAAGCAATCGGGTCTTTTTAAAGAAAATGGATGAGTGAGCCGTTGGTCGTTGAAGCCGCGACCAATCAGAACACACTGAGAACCTTGGCACGAGTGTGGGGCACACAGGCGGCCTTGACGGGTACACAACACCATGTTCACAGTTTAATCGGTCACCTTGAATTAAAAGTTGAGTTAAAAAATGTCGAGTTAGTGATGGTCTATTGGGATCGCCTTCAGACGGCTACGAAAATTATGCACCAAAATAAAAATTGATAGATAAATCAGTAAAATATCCAAACTTGTGGTTTATGCACCATTCTAACCTGGTAGTGTAATAGCTGACCGCTAATTATTAATGTGTATATGTACGTGCATATTACTGATTAAGCATGAAAGACGAATGGCTATTTATTTTGAATTTTCAAATCCAACGTAGGATGTCAAACGAAATGACGACGGAGTTTTAGATGTATATTCACAAATGATTCCAGTGTGTCATGTGCAAAATGACTTACACTTGTTCGCATTCAACACAAAAAACTGTTGTAATAGGACTTTCCTGTATGGCCGATATAGGTATCTTTCCAGTATCTTGTTTACAGCGCCCCCAAAGCATTACGTTCTTAGGTTAGAAAACGGACTTTCGGGATTTGTGGTTTACACTTTGAAGAGCATAACCGGCGGAAAAATAACATGTTGACGTGCGCTGTCAAACACTTCTCAGCAAGTCACGATTAACACTAGTTACAGACATTTTCGTCAGTCTTCGAACTGGATTGCAGGTGGTCGATCTCACACTCACATGGTTTGCAGTAAACTGGCATGTAGTCCCCTCCACCCTATCAACACAAGCAATATGAATAAAAGGCGGATCATTTCACGGTTCATTTATCAGATTTACGGCACACCGTCCTGTTAATCAAGATGTAACAATGTAATCTGGTTTCAGCATGATGTTTCATACAAACCAAGTTGCTACTAGCTATTGTCCGACAAGCTGAACTGAGCGAAGCGTGATCCGAACTAACAAGTCAGATAATTACGCACAATGAACTGGTCACTTGAGGGTACAGAGCTCTGATCCGTCTTGCGTGAAACAGAAGTACCGGTTTTCCAGTAGCCATCAGAAACAAATACACTTGCAGTCTGTAAATGTCTGACTAGATCAGTTTGTGAACAAACAGACTTCTTACCGAACCTGTTTCACGCCCGCAGCTCAAGCCATTTCGACTAATATGCCCATGTCATTCCAGCTAGTAATCAGCAAACCGAGACCCTTTTGAAGTGTATAATGCGAACTTGTATGTCGCCCCGGATTAACCGGTCCTCACACACTGAGTTAACTATTTTTCAGGGAAAACCTGGCTTCTGGGGAAAAAGACTTAATTTGTGCTGCGTCTGTGAATCAACTGTCCATTCCAGTTCCCACCACTCAGCGAGGTACTTTAATCACGGAACTAATTCATGGTTAAAATAGTCAAAACGTGTATATTGATGAAACGGACACTTTTCAGTACGGAATCTACAAAACTAAGGAATATCATGCACCGCTTAGCGGTCTTAGACCATGACCATAAAACATCACTTCACAGCCCACAGGTGTGCAATAAAAGTGGAAATACAGCGTGATTTATTTCTTTGGAAAAACTATCAGTTTTCAACTAGTGTTTCAGTTATGTGTAAATCTGCTTCATATATGAGTATCCTTTTTTATCCAATATCTGATGAAAAGCCATAGAAATATTGTGTTAATGTTGTCAAATTGCAATGTAATTTATGCCGGGTCCCATACCCGTGTTGCTTTTCAAACACTGAGAATTTTATCAACAGCCAGTCACCATCGATCATGATCCACGATGACCAAAACACTGAGAGAATGAAGCTAGGCGATTTGGCGTGAAATGTGCGTAAGTCTCTGTGAGGGTTAGCATAGCTGTGGTTATAGCTAAGTATTGTAACCGTTCATTAACCGGACTCGGATAAGAGGCCTACATATCACTGTGCACAGTTAGTGGGTTTTTAATCTAAGATTCCCCTGAAACGGTTCGAATTCTGGAGTTTACTAGCGGGTGTGCAATTGTGGGACGATCTATAATACTGAGGGTGAATGAGGCACACACACACGAATATGTCTGCCAAAAATCGACGTAACACCAACTGGAAATCAAGATCAGTAGTTCATATGCGTTCAGGAACGGTATGAAGTAAAACTGTACTGGAATCATTGGTGCATGAACTGACTGTTTTATGTGAGATATGCCAAGCGAGAGAAGTTGACCAGCGAAATGTTTTAAAAGAAGCAAATCCAGCCAAAGCTCTGACTTTTGTGGCTTCGTAGCTCAGCTGGTAGAGCGCTTGCCGCGTTGAGACATGCTGTGCCGGTCGCTGGTTGGAATCCAGCCGAAGCCCTGACATTTCACAGTTGGGTCTCATCTAACAATCGTTAAGAGTTCACTCTACTGAAACAAATCGAAGTAATCAAATTTTGCGTTTAACTTCTTTCTACCGATTGTGAGTTTCGCAATAAATTAACGCAACCGCTGCCATTCCAAAGATGCTGGTACAAAGATCAATCTCAGTGTGAAGTCTCTTTTTCAATCTGAGTGACTATCAAGCGGGACTTACTCGAACTCACCCACTACTTAATAGTATTCCTTCTAATATTCTGTTTTAATGAGGCCGGACCTCGGCTTTCTCAAAAACGGATCATTTTGTAAGTGCCGAATAGGTCACACTGTTCACCAGTGAACTCCATACGGTTGGTCAATATTCACTTGTCCCTATGAGGGGTATGGCATTAACCGAATATAAAAAATCGATTACTAAGACCCATGAGAACCTTAACTGTGTTAGGAAAACATCAAGCATGTAAAGATAATAGTCAAGCGACTGCTGTAAGCGACAGTTTCTCGGTGATAAATTAGGGCAGGTACCGAATAGTGAGACATATCGATCCTGCGCATGCATTCGGACCGTTGACCCATTGTACTTATACCTACTGTTATTTTCGCCCGTTTATAAGAAACCCCACAGATCGATGATTGAGAGTGGTCACAGAAGTGTGGCTAATCTATGGTCAGGTGTAAACGTCCATACAGAAGGATTTAGTCATGAAACTAGTAAGATCAACCAAAATTCGGTCTGTAAACTAACCTTTCGAGCAAATGGACTCAATCGTTCAAATTTAGAATGTATTACTAATGAGAAATTCAACCAGATGAGATCTCAGTTCAGTTCACCTAAGTGAAGAATGGCGATTTCCAAATGACTTTCTGTGCGGATACCGAGCATCATCTTAGCGTGTGTTAGTGTGACCGCAAAAGCTACGTAGCCGATGGGAAACACAATGAACTGAGTTGTTTTTACAGCGCGCAGACCAAGATTTCTCAGTAGAATCAGAAAGCTTTTTCATATTAAGTACTCGAAAGTTGTTTTCCGCATTGTATGCTCAGTGATTTGGTGACGAGAGCTACACATAAATTTACCGCAGCAGACTCTCTGGCTCTTACAAAATATTGGTTATGTTTTGTGGTTTTTGGAAGGTGGGAATGCTTACGATCACAACAACTTATCCGATTCGAAAGTATGGTTTAAAATCCTTTCAGAGAGTGTGAAATGAATCAAACTTATCTCCACTTCTTTTTAATTAATTTGAGTCCCTTTCATACGTTCACTATATTGAGAAGTTTTTGAAATCTGATCCGAATAATTCCTCCAACCAATGGAGGTTATGGCAAAAACGTACTGAGTACCGCTTTACATTTTTACTCCCCAAGTTCGTAATAGTATCGTCCGTTGTGTTTTGTGTTCCGTCGTTCTTATATTACGTGCTTCGTTGATCCTACTACAAATCGTTATATACCTGGCAAATTTGCCACAAAACTTGCTGGCAAATTAATATATAATTGTGTGGTTCTAGTCCCAGGAAACTCGTTATTCAGAACTGGAAAATAATACTTATGCACAGTAAAATAACAACGGAAGTGAAATGCTTCCACAATTGTTTGCTGCGTAACACAAAGTAAAGTTTGAATATAATAGGCTGACAAATCTCATGGAATGGATGAACGTTTAAAAGTCGATTATGGACACTATTGTATAGTTTGTTAGGAAACGGTCAGAGGACTTTAACATCGATAAGCACCCGCCATTGCCTTTCCAGCCAAATACAGAACAGCTAGTTCTGACTTCTGTTGTGTATTCTCATATAACGGTCAAACGTTCTACCCCGGATTGGATGCTATACTCGGATCCTTGCTGCACGGCTTCACCCACGTGAATAGCGCGGAGACAAGAAGATCACGACTGTGTAAAAACACGTTGTATTGTCTATTACCGGCTTGACAAATGAATGAAATACATGTAGCTATACATCATGAGTTAGTAGCCAATGTCCAGTGGTTTAGGGCATTTCGCGGTTAAGTGGCCCAGTGTGGTCAGTTCCATAGCCGTTGCACTCTGATTGGTCTATCGGGCCAGCACGATACCTACGCCCACCTTCACACTTCACCCTGGTTGTTTCAAATGGGAAAACTTGCACGTCAGTGTTTTGTTCGTGAACGATTTCGTCAGCTGTCGCCGATGACCTGGTTAGGTTATTTTGATGATGTCGGTTACTAACAATAACACACTATGTAAGTCTTACTATAAGTCGTTTATCAGGACACACCACAGTGAATCTTCTGGTGTAGTTCAGTCCTGAGCCATTCCCGACTCGCAGATTAGCGATTGTTTTATTCCAGGTCGCCAAGTGGGTTATTTCATCTCGTTTGATACGTTCTTGGAAGTTACTTTCAAGTCCTATAGACTAACGTATTTTTGCTCTTACCGAGACCTACGTAAATTTTTCTAACTCCAGCTATTGTTTTTCCACTACGTTCAAAGAATCAACGTCGGAACTACATACGTTTGCCACCTCATCTTGGCAGCGCTCTAACGAACGTCTTCGTACTGTTCAAAAAATAATCAGGCACAGCTTACTATAGCAGAAGGTCCATCGGTGTATATTCCAACTGCATCGGTTGGATCGAATACTTCAATTGCTTAGGTTCTCTGACGTAACTTGCCCATTCAAATTTGTGTGAGGTTATGCCCGAAATACATGTTCCACACATGTTAAGGTTCGGTTGCTATATGTTGGTCTGGAGATGGAATGACCACTGCTGAACACATTGGATTCCCTAGTAAGGTGCATATTGGATCTTAGCCTGATGGCAGTTGTTAAAAGACGGCTCAAGTACGAATGCGTGTACTTTAGTGATCCAGCCAAAGAGCGTTGCGTAAGCCGTCTAAGTTCGTTCCGACAAGGCTACCGTATTGTTGCAAAGACTGAGAGTCGGTGCCAGATTCAAGACTCCAGAAATGTTTCTCACTGTATTCCAGGAGGAACGCCTGTATAATACAGAAGCGTAGCGGAAAACGCTTCGTAGTTACTAAAAGCGGTACTGTGGTGGTGATGTTTCTACGTGGATGTTTTCCTTGTGGGACGCAATTGTTAAAGTTTTAGACGATTTTGTTTCCAAAGTCTTCCAATATGCTGCTCAATATAATCTGATCAGTACACTTAATAGCTCTTATTTTCAGCAGACGAGATTTGCGGTCAACGTACGCTGCCCATCAACTTCGCTCGTCGCATATTTGTTGAATGCACCGCGTCGATCGTTGGATCACGACAAACTGAATATAAATCTTAATTTGGAACATTAGTTTCCCTTTAAAAGATTGAATAAAGAAGAATGTAGGCCGATATTGTACGATTTATGTCCGGACAAATTTCGCTGCATCTTTACCAGTGCATACTACAGACCATTTATATATCAGTATGAGAAAGCGAACAAGATATCAGGGAAAGCCAATTGTCACTACCACGGTCGCGATCTGAGGACGCTGATATGTTGATTTGTGAGAAGACACTTTTGCAGACTAGACGTAGTTTGAAATTGGTGTTCCAAATCAACAAGCTTCGTTTTTAGCCAGCTTTCATTCTCGTCTGGTGTAGATTACTGGTTTGAGAATTATTCATGGAATTGCTCAAAATGAGCTTGGGTCTCAATGCAGTTAATCTTTCCAGGTGGAATACAAAATTTTAAACCAGAAGATAAGGCTTCTAGCTGGATCTCAATCGGCTGAATGAACGACAAATTCACCACGTACTTAGATGGGTCCTTAGGGAATGTCTCCTCAATCATGTTGTGCTTAACAGACTTCTCCGAAAAATCGGCTCGATTCAACGAAGCGTCTATCGGAAGAGCTGTTGGACTAGTCATTACCTGCATTTTAAAAGCTTTGTTCCCCGATCCGATAAACAAAGTTAGGTGCGCAAATTGTTTGATCGGGCCAGACGTATCTGCACTGAAGATACTGTTTAAGAAGAGTTGGCCCTACAACTAAACGGTTACCCAAAACCGTCTATTGCAAGATTTAAACAGCCCATCGACATGGGAATTCGACCCGACATGGTGTCCAAAATGCCGGTATTTTTTCGTCTTCCCTTTAAGGGTGATGATGTATGCCAACTTATTCACCGTCGTCTGGTTAGTTCTATCGCGAGGACATACAATGCAGTGGTTCCAGTGATTCTGTTTAGGACATTCCGGATTCCGATACCTTGTGTGAAACAATCGGTACCCGAGTCAGCCAAATCCAACCTTACCTATGAATATCGATGTAGATGCGGAGTATCCTACATAGGCAGGACTGAGCGCCAGTTGCGAACCAGGATCATGGAGCACATCCCGAAGTGGGTCAAGAAACATATCATGCAAGCACATGACGTCACAGTCGCGCACAGAAACAAGGAGCCTGCATCGTCTATTGTGTGTCATATTCTAATGACGCAACACCAGTGTGATCCCACAACGGCATTTCGCGTTATCTACTCAACGTCACACAGGCGAACATTGCGCTATATCGAAGCGATTGCAGTCCGAAAGTTCAAACCCATGTTGTGTGTTCAGAAAGAACTGTTTGTAGGGTTGTCGCTACCGTGGTAGTGACAATTGGCTTTCTCTGGTATCTTGTTTGCTTTCTCATACTGATATATAAATGGTCTGTAGTATGCACTGGTAAAGATGCAAATTTGTCCTGACATTAATCTTAATTTCTTGTTTAATGGTTTTGCACTACTTTCAAACGTACAGTAGCATATGTGCATTTCTGAAGTTGACGTGACATCCCGACTTGCTTTATTCACTCTTATCACCTATCGGTCGGCAAGCATCAAACTATTCTACTGCCGGGAATTATAAGATGACTATAGCCACTTACACCGGATGCAAATTTATTATTAATATTCGTTTTCTCACTACGATATAATATATTTTACATGAATCATACCATGTTACACATCTCATCGCTCAAATAAACTGGAAAAAATGTGATTAAATAAAAACCCTGTAGATTACATTAAAATTAGTACTGTATATTTTTTCCTTACTGCTTACTACCAAAAGTGACCAGCTCGTCCAACGAGAGTTAAACTCTCCAGAGGACTATATCGTGACGTTATGGACGTGTCATATGTTTGATCTGATAGCTTTGTTCACACATTCGGTTTTTCTTTCATACGATAATGCACGTGCTCGTTGTCGATTGCGCCTTTATTCCAGCATTCCGTGGACCTCGTTTGCTGCGTGTGGCGTGCGTCTAGCCACTTTATCTTGATCGTTTATCGTCGAGCTTCACCCATTACCTTAATCTGTATTCCTGGTTTGCTTATTCCAACTCCATCATTTGTACTCATGGTCGGCCCCTCCAATTAGTTGGCCGATGTGGGTTCGAGCTAGTAAGTGCATACGAGAAAAACTTATCTTAAATGTTTCCGTAACAACTTGGAATTTACCTTCAAGCTCAGATATACAACAGGTGTCAATGACTTCTCGAGCTTCACCGAAGATAAATGAGCCTCGGGATCTTGTATGGCGTTCAACACAGTGGTCTGAAGACTGCTAGTATCTCATTGGGTCCCCGTTGAAGCTACTTAATTCCGTTTTTGGGGAACATGACGGAGGACTTAGCAGTACTGCAAACGTCGTTTGCATCGCGCAAGCCAGTGGAGAATGTTGTTAGCTCACACGCGGAACCCAGTGACAGTACTCGATTGGGTGAACCGCAGTGCTGCATTTCAGCATTACACCACTGCGCTACCGGTGCGCCAACTATGTATTTTTTCCACAAGAATGCTGATGAAGCTGCAAACGGCATCATCGGCTGCTTAGTAGCCAGCGGTGCCACTTTGTTATTCTGTAGAAAATGGTTGCGAATGACCATAGAGCTTGTATACCAACAGATGTGGATTTAGAAATAAATTCCCTCAATTATTCTGGACGTAACTCGGCTTGATCTGTTTCACCATTCAAAATAAATCGGTCATCACCTTTTCTTTCAACAGGACCGATAAATCATCTCTAGTAGTTTTTGTTCATCTCACGTAAGTCATAGCTGAATCAGCCGGATAGTCGCATTTTAGGTTCCAGCAGCCCATTCTTACCCACGGTCCGGGTTGGTTATATATATATATGTATATATAATATAACGGATAACGAATCTTAGTGTGGATTTGAAACGTCACAATAAATCGTTCACCACTCAGTGTCTGTTCTCTTTTTCGATTAATTTGTGTACATATATATATATATGTATGTATATACATCGGTAACAATGCTCGTGCTATCTATACAACGATAAGCCAGTGAGATAAGCAAGCATTAGAGCTCAGGCATGAAAAGGTATATGGCAGTGTTGAGAGTACAAATAAAATAATTTCTTATAACAAACATAAACGGTTTACTGGAAGGAATGACAACAGCTGCACTGGAAGAAGCACAACGATAAACGACCAGATGTATCTGTATTCGGGCTCCATCAGCAGCAAGTCTTACGGACAATAACAGTCTCATTGTCGCATCCTCGTTTAAGGTCTTGATGAACACGCACGGCCCACACATTGTCAAGTATAGTGAAGCATTGTTGATCAGCCGTCGACAGCCGGTTCAGTGTGCAAAAAAGCAAATGACTGTTAACCTCTGTTTGCCGTGGGTTTGGCCGTGAGTACCAACCACGAGCCTGCCTGATTCGTTCTTTTAATCGTTTCGTTCACCTTTTGTTAGTTTTGTTTTCATGCTAGTCACACGTTTAAGACTGTTGAGAGTGTGCAAAATGAATTCATATCGTAATTAGTGTCTAATGACTATTCTATTCAAAGAGCTCTTTGCCACTGACATATCATTACTCGTCAACTGTTTCATGGCGATCCGCGATGATCTTCTCAATAACACTTGACTGGCCAGTTCAGTAAACCTTATTTAGACAGCCGGATTAATACGACTACCTTTTAAACAATGTGAGAAACAAACACTGCGAGAAGGGACAAGCGAAATGATTGTATGATACTGATGACATGAAGTTACGACAAAAATACACTCACCTTG
The DNA here is from genome assembly GCA_008508345.1 of Paragonimus westermani. NCBI lineage: Eukaryota > Metazoa > Platyhelminthes > Trematoda > Plagiorchiida > Troglotrematidae > Paragonimus > Paragonimus westermani. Next base: position 89,133 of record QNGE01002759.1, on the reverse strand, counting down.
AATGTGAATTAATCAGATGCTCAAATTATCTGGTGGTAAATACACTCAAACTGAAGCAATCGGAAGCGACTTCATAAAATGTCTACCAGTCAAGGGGGACCAAACTAGTTAGAACAATCACATAGGAATAAAAATCAGAACGCGTCAAACAGTACGAAGCAAGTAACTTCTAGTAAATACGCAGTGGTATTAGCATGACGAAGACAGATATAATCGCTGCATGTAGCCATGGTACAAAATTAATCAGAACTGTCAACTCTATGCGGCGAAAAATGAAGACAAAAGCCGATGAAATCATTGTCAGAAAAAGAATGGGTGTACTGATATGACGTACCTGAGCCTAACGTACTCGTCGTCTCTCCACCGATGGTGCACTGAGTACGTCGGTGGCCTACTAATCCCAAACGGCCAGCACATTCGCGGCCGCGCATATCGCACCTATAGTCGTGTCACCACGACCCGTGGCACCGATGGTTCCCACGCGTATCGCGCGCCTTCGTTCTTGGGCGCGCAACAACTGCTCGCCGAACTTTCGGCTTCCCGTCCGGATCGTATAACTCCAGGCCGTCCGGTTCAGCGCCACTTCTTCTAACCATCTACAAACAGCATGACAACTTGAAAGACTTACCTGCACAGCATCGTAGCATCTCCTCTTTCGACCATCAGGATTTCACTTACCTGATTTTACGTGTTCATACCGAAGCTGCTTCGGAATAGAATAATCATCCATTCGGTAGACGTGACCTAACCAACGGGGCTGATTCAGCGTCAGCAAGACCCTCGTTCCATCCATATCCGCCCACCACAACCTCGTTGTTCACAGCCATGTCCGACCACCGATTACCCAAGATTTACCTCACACATTGCAGATGGAAACGGCTCATATATCGCACGTTCCGTTAATACAACGTCCACGTTTTACTGCTGTACAGCAGTATAAATAACACCATTGAGCGATAGACAAGGGGCGTAGTGCTCGCCTTCAAACTGCGGTTCTTCCAGACACGTCTATCAAGACGTCTGACAGCAACACTAGTCTTTGCCATACTAGTCCTCAACTTGCCGTCCATGAACAGATCTGTCGACAAATTGCTACCCAAGTAGCAAAAGTTCACGCAGCTTTCGATAACGCCTCCATTAACGTGAATTTGGAGTGGTGGTGCAGAAACAGAACCACTACCAGAAGAAGGTTGAAAGAGAGAAAAGGTCTTACCTTTGTTGATATCCAGCCTAAACTTGGATGCCGCAGAAGTGAAAGCCGTCGTCGGGCGTAGCATTTCTTCTTCACTTTGTGCAAATAGCGTGCTGTCATCTGCGAACAGAAACATATGCATCAGTGAGGTATGCAGCCGCGTGGGAGCACTGCAACGTCTGATTCTCAGCAGGCACCCATCTTTCCGGTATTTTGCCTCAATGCACCCCTCCGCAGAGTTATGAAAAGCAACTGTTACCATGGCAGTCAAACAAAAATCGAATGGGACTGGGGTAAGAGTACAACCCTGCTTCACACCAATGATAACGTCAAAATCATCGGAGGTCGATCCACACAAGTGCATCTTCGCCCTCTTACCTAAACACAACAATCTAGTCATTCTGATGAACTTACTCAGACATCCAAACTTCCTAAACACTGTCCACAGCGTCTCGGGGCTCACGGAATCAAGCGCCTAGGTGAAGTCTACGAAGCGAGTATATAGAAGCTGGTTCCGTTCCCGGCACTTCTCCTGGAGTTGTCGAGCGGCAAACACCAGGTCCATCGTACTGCGAATTGTCCGGAATCTGCACTGCTTCTCAAGAACAATCATTTCCAAGACTTCCGTATTCAGCCGGTTGAGAAGGATTCTGGCAAGCACATTTCCTGCGCAGCTCAGAAGACTGCTGCCCCGATAGCTGTCGGTGCATTGCTTGCTACCCTTGTCTTTGAACAAGGCTACGATAAGGGCATCTTTGAAATCTTGTAGCACCCTCTCGTATTCCCAGATGGATTGAACCAGCTAGAGCAAAGCGCGTTTCAACGCCGGTGGGCCATTCTTCAGAATCTCACCTGGCAGTCCCTTCTCGCCTGCAGCCTTCCCGTTGCGCAGTTGGCCAATCGCTCTCTGCAACTCCAGTAAATTTGGGTCGACAGTAAGTAAATTTTTTATGTCCTGTTGCGGTAAGCTACTCACAGTCACCCAATCAATGGTAGCAGGGCAGTTTGTTAGGCTGCCAAAGTGTTTGCGCCAAACTTTCATGATGTCCTTCGGCTGGGTGCAAGAGTAGCCGGTGTCCAGATCTGCCAATGCTTTGGTAGACTGAATCGATGGACAGAAGATCGCCTCAAGCGAATCGTAGAACCCTGTCTGTTTTCGATTATCTGCGAAGCCCTGCATCCGCTCACCCTACTTCCTCCACCAGTTGTCCTTAATTACGCGAACACGCTTGGTCAGTTGACGGCGGCATCCCGGAAAGTAGCCTTCTTCGCTCCACTGGCTGGGTCTAATGTGGATGTGGCGAACGCGGCATTCATTTCTCGTACCAAGCTAGAGACAGCCACGTTGTTATCATTGAACCAGTCCGGACGTTTCCTGCACTCCACGTCCATTGTCACGGTGGATGCTACCATCATCTGTTCTTTGGGTTTTTGCCACATACCTTCGGGGGTAGTGGATCCAGAAGCGTCGTGCACACCAGCGAGGAATGCGCGCTGAAAAGCAGTCTCCGTCTCACATTTCTCCAGTCGTTTGATATCCAACTTTTGGCATTGTCCGGAAGGTATACAATAAACAGACTTGCGTACATGGATAAGCAATATGGTCCTGACCAGCTTATGATCTGTGCAACATTCAGAACCACGCATCACCCGCGTGATGCTCACTTCACGAGTGTCGCGCTGCTGCACACTCACGCAGTCTAGCAGATGGTGGTGACCACTTCGTGGAAGAGTCCACGTCTTGATGTCGTTTGCGTCCAGCTGGAATCGGGTGTTCGTGATAGCCAGCTCGTGAGTAGCACACAAGTGCAGCAGACGATCACCGTTCTCTTTGACCCAGCCGACGCCTTAGAGTCAGAGGGATGCTGATCAGACTACCGAGTCGCGCCCAACTCAAGCGTTCAATTCACCCAAAACAAATAATCGATCACTCACCGGAGCCGACCAGATTGTGGTGGACAGCTGGTCTTAGAACTGGTCCTTTGTATTATCAACGTGACACATATTTGGACCATAAACATAAATATGTATGGCACACCTACCTCGGCTGGTGCATGAACAGCGTTCGAGGGCTGATTTCGTGCGGTTCGCTTACCTGATCACTGACTGCCAAACAGGCACCATGCTCCCCAACATCGTCTGCGGGGTAACCTTACCAATGAAAGATGTACCCAACAACTGCTTCCCGCAATTTAACATGGTCTACAAGCCTTGTCTTGCTCAAGGCTGCTACGTCGATTCCATATTGATGCAGTTCCACCGAAATCAATGCGGTGCATCGCTCCAGCCCTATCGACCCAGCAGCGTGCACACGTTCTGTGTCACAGTGGGAAGTGTCTTTCGCTCCCGGGCTTGTCTCAGGTCGGTCTTTGGGATAATGAGACATGAGTGAGCATTATCTACTCGAGGATCCAGGTTGGATGAGCAATATGAAGGTGTGTCTGGCAGTAGGATAATTTCGCCTATGCACCCTGTGTACGATCTTCCACGAAGACGTTGAGCAACGCGTAGCGATAAACCAATGATCCCAAATATTCAAAACAAGATTGGATCGTAATACCACGGTACAAACAAATTATCAAAGTGAATATTTGGACAAACTCAACAGTTTCGATCGACGGATCGTTTCCGGGGAATGGGTTGCAATTTGCTGCTGAACGGGCTAAATATGAAATATAATCACATAATAAGGCATTCACACCCAATAGAGCTCTTCCGAGCAGTCAACAAGTTCAAAACAATGGGGATGAGCCGAGCTCCAAAAAGGGGGTGCACGCACCACTCAAGTAAAGTGCAATGACCAACAACTGGCTATTCGCACAACCATCAAATTTACGTGACAAAACAAAATTGTCTAGGTCAAGGTCGAATTAACGTCCAGAAACAGGGGGGGGGTTGAATGCAAGGGGGTGAATATTTAGGGAACTTGGGTTGGATCGAATTTTCACATGATTGTAGTTCAAAAATTCGATACACCCTGCCATATGCAGCAGATAAGCCGACCCGGTTTATCCTGCGCGACTACCGATGCGGTATTGTATTTGATTTGCGTTGTGACGTCACGGTGTACTTTGGTTAACGATACTGTCAGGATACCCAGACCGGGACATGAGGGCGACTAGGGCCCCCAACCAAAGCTTCTGGCTCAAAAGTCTGTACCGCAGAACAGCAGGTGACGCACACACACACAAACAACATCAACCACCTAAAACAGGCTCGACATTCACAACCCAAGAGATTTAACACATCCATAGAGGAACAACAAAATTGCATAGACAAACCTATCACACCTACTCACAAAATCAGACCAGGTAAAAACAGAAATCAAGCCGAACCAAACCACAACACAGCCATCAGTCATGACGAACGCATCGCACGCATCTGCCTTCTGTCTGGCTGCTTCACTTTGGCCAATCTGACAAGGTTGAACCTACGAGGATCGAAGTCCCAGTCAGTATGCAAGCCCGACCACCACTCCAGTGTAGCAGAAAGGGTCGGGGATGCACGGACGCTTTAGGACAACTCTTTCGGACACATGATCTCAGTAGCTTGCTTACCATGGTTCATGATCGATACCATTTGGCTGCCAACAGACTTCTGAACAAAAATTTCAGCGTTTGAAATCAGCGCAAAACTTAGAGTCAGCTTGCATTATTGACTAAGGTGGTCAGAGTAAACATACGATGATTTTACTGATTGACTAGTCTGTCTGTGTGTGATTGGGTGACAGACATAACTGGATAGAATCGCAAACGCATAGGCATAATTCAGGGTTGATAACTTTAACTTCATCTATCACCGAAGGGTCTATGTGCGAAGGCACTGTGGAGACAGTAAACGACGGGACCCTGATGCTGATTGCATACAACTAGAGGAAAACATGAAATTCTGACGCTGACGCGCTGGCAGACTATGAAACCGGCCAGCCAGTAGTGACCCCGTGACCGTGAATAGCATGGTATGACAGGATGTCAAAAACTTCACTTACTCTCCTCCAGGATTTGGTAGAGGTAGGTAGGGTTATTGGAGGATGATGAAACGAAAGTGCTGCAGATGAAGGAGATCTGTCAGGGTAACATCTGAAAAATGGCGGACCAGACTGGTTTGCTCAGTATGGATTAGGAAACAGTTCGTTAATCGTTCGAGGATACATTTTTCATGCCTTTGTTTAAAGTTTGGCAGAACATGCATCACACCCCCGAGTAACGGGGCGTCAATCCCTTTAGCTGCTCTGTAAGGATGTGAGAAAAACTCCTGCTGAACTGGCTCACTGGGGAAGCTCTTTTTAACCGAGGTTTCCGAAGAGCAATATGGATGACTTGTGTGTCGCAGTAAGATCAACATGGTGTTGGCCGCGAGGCATTATGGATGGTGCTTGATAAGTTGGGTTGTCCAGGTAAGTTCGTCTAATTAATTAGAATTTTGTGCCTGGGTACGAAAGGAAAGATGCAATCATGTAGTTACTTAACACTGTCAGAGATGTGAAACGGGATTGTGTCTCGGACTCAGTCCCGTTTATCTTGTATTCAACCGTGGTACAAACGGGTGGTTTCCGGAACTCGGAGGACGGAGTTAAGGTTGGACACTGCACGAATGTTCGCTTACTGTACATTCGACGGCTCGGTACACAAACAAGGTTAGGCATTTTGATAGCGCTTATGCTGTTTACAGATGACAGTGCACCATTTACGCGTACCGACGAGAAAATTCAGTGACTGGCCGTGGCATTTACGATCACGGTATCTGAATGCGGTTTTGATATCAACGTTTCCTACTTTTGTAACCTTCTCCTGGTGGATGTGATCTGGATACACCTGGAATCTGCATTTATGGAATTATTGTGGGTAGTTACATAGAGTTCTGCCTATTGGGTAGCTCCCAGCAGTCAGATCTGTCCGTCAACCGCAAACTGCGGGCTTGTATGATGAAAGGACAGAGCTACATTTGGTGCCTAGAAAGTGCACCCGGTAGAACCACGTCTTAGAGACGGAAGATATGTTGTAACTGGTTCGCTTGTCCTGCGGACACGTAACTAGATAACAGAATAACGGTCAGTGAGGCGACGTATAGCGGAACGATAGTCAACGGTAACGAACAACGGACTACGGAATATGCACGACTAGTTCGAGACTTCCCGGTCAACCCAATCACCCGAGGCTAACTCATGAACACAGAGAGAAGACTGGCCTGCGGACAGATTTCCTTTATGTCGCTTAATCTGAAGACAACACGGTCACAAACCTTATCCTATTTAAAGGAATGTCTATCTGAATGCGAAGACTACGGTCAAATGTGAATGATGGTCAAATTGAAAATAAACCAAATCCCCGACTACTCATCAGTAACCTATTTAAAGGGTTTGTGACCGATCAGAAGGCTAAATCAAAGGTGGACCAATGATGAGCAGAACACTACAGTGATGCGCTTAGGCGGGATGTAGGCATGTGAGCGTTGGGACGCGTAGATGAGGCGCCAGAGATTTCGCACAAGGGTTGAAGGACGAAGTGGCTCATGACCGTGCCAACTATGAAGGTCACTCGCCAGTGTCAGCCTTTGTTGCACAATATTTTAGGGGAACTGGCGACTTCCCCGACAATAAATTGCTTGTCTGCTTCTCGTTGATTCTGTTTACACTGCTATTTATGGCCGTGAAACGCAACTTTGTATCATCAAGATATTCTGCGTCTGATGCGCTTCTATCTGCAATATCTTACACACACTGTGAACGTGAAGTGATTGGACATTGGTGAGCTGGCCGGAAGGAACTGAAGCCATGCTAATCCTCCGGGGACTGGGTGACAACCGGACTCCGGAACAGCTACTGTAGAGGCAAGTGAAAGCAGGCAGGTAAAATTCTGGTGACAATGTCAATATATTGTCCAAGTAAGTTTTTCACTTGTTTTATCCATCTTATATCTTGGGAGAACATCGTATTTAAATGGACCGTCTGGAGGAAAACCATCCGGTTGGGCGTCTGAATTTTCAATTAGTGACAGTCACAGTGTACCGAGTGCATTAGGCCTGAGTTGATCACGTCTGTGATATCTAATTTTTCGTTGACATCATTGAGCAGCCGCTACCGTTTGTTTTACCACCAGCTGGTTGTCTTTCCGTGTCGTTTTTCAGTTGTAATGGTGCATTGTATGACGGCTATGTTGTCTGTTCTTCACTTCAACCTTAGATTTTGTCGTTATTATTCTTTACAGAGTGCATTAACATTTACTGTTATGCTGAACTACTTCTTGCCTAATATTTTCACTAATTTTCTTCTGAGTGCTGCTCTTGCCATTGGAATTTGCTCTTTTGGTCTCCGCCAGTTAAAGGTTTCACTTTTGTACTATTTAGCTGACGAACATTGGCTTACTGGACTAAAACGGCTTTTACTTACATGTCTGGTGGTTTTATATTCGTACGTTTAGGTTAGACACGTGACGTGTGAGTGAAACCACCGATGACATGGGGCAGGTCACTTGTGGTGCGTGCTATGTAGAGCTGTCTCTTGGTTTCGGTCAGTGTGACAAGCCAGTCTGAAACAAATGCTGCCTACTGTGCCGATGAGCTGACAAATGAGCAGCCTATTAAACAGATGTCTATTTATGTATCCTGTGATGGAAATGCGGATGATACCACTTAAAGTTTTAATGGAAAGCGTGTGGGTACGTGGTCGGTTTCAAGACCAATGAAAAAATTTTGTTGCAAGGGGCTGTGCTCAGAGAGTGTGGGAAAGAACACGGCCGACCACATACACAAGCAGCCTTTCTGTTAGTCAGTCGTCGGTTCTTTCGGGAATGCAACCTACTGTATTCTGTTGTGTGCAGAATATACAAAAGGTACTGGCCATACCTAGAGTTTCGGTCAAAGGAACTCCTGTTGTCGAATGTAGATAAACCTGAATCACGTTGCACTTGGCATATATCGGAAACATATATATGTTCGATGATATGTACTGATGAAGTGATGTTCTTTTTTAATTCAGTCGTGTAAAATCAGCACTATGGTATATCATTAACCTTGACGCAACAGGTTGCGTAAGCATGCAAAAATTAGAACATTTTAATTTGTGAATGCTGCGTCAAAATATTTGCACCAACGCTTTGACAACTGATAACGCTTGAGAAGATTTGGTTTCAACTACATGCCATACACTACGTGTAGTGGGATATCGGAATATAACATTTGAGTGACTATGAATCGGTCGAGATAAAGTGTAGGAGTGACCCTCATATCCGCTAGACTTTCCGCTACAGGATACTTCTCTTCGAGACTGCTTCAAACACACGGGCTATGGAGGCATCCGAAAAAACTACAGTATGACCATACTTTTGAAAGACGGTACGACTTCTGAGACACATATCATCAACATGTTAGGGACAATACTTTTATGCAAGCAGAACCACGGATAACTTTGAAAACGTCACTTGTCGAGGTAAGATTGATATATTGATTCCTTCTTTGTTAGTACAACTATAATGCTGGCCTGTGAGAAGAACAGTATATCTCCGCTTCTTGGATTCAGCTGACTTGACTAGTGTTTTTCCAAAGCAACGTCTTTGTTCGTGTAGATACCAGAACGCTGCGTTTTAGCCTTGTTTACTCAGTACACGGAGGTAAATGCATTGTGTGATATTGAAAACTTCCTCACATCAAGACGATGTGGTCACTTAGAGCCACTGTTATCTAGCAATATTTACATGTTGTACATGCTTCATCTGTGGAGTATGAGAAAGGTTTCAGTATCCGTAGTTGCTCCTGTTGAAACATCGCAGTCCTCTTAATCGTGATTCACCATTTCAACCTGATTTCGACACAATATTTTGTACTTTTCAAGTTGCGTACTGCAGCCCTCAAGGCAAGGCAGGTTTGTAGCGGACAAACCAGTCCAATCTAAGCAATATTTCCAAACGAACATTCCCCGCTGACCAAACAGTTAACGTTTACAATGACATCAGTTCACTGTTAAGAAGGTCACCTGAGATATGCTGAGGTGAAGTAGATTCGGCACACTGACGAATTCACCACCAACTGTTTTGACAATACGGCTACTAAACTTCATATCAGAGCTCACAAACTGTGCAGTAAAAACAGAAACACAGAAAGATTTGTCTCAGTTTCTACCGCAGAGTTGTTAGGATCCAGTCAGTTGTCCCCTAATTTGTAAGTCTCTCTCACTTATGAATGCAACATTGTGTTGTCCAACAGTTTGGGAAAACAGTGCCATGTTGACAGCTTGTCAGGAAAATATGGTATTCTTGATCTGTGTACTTGCGTCCTAACAGTCGCTGACCATGGTGGCCAAAAAATTGGATGACATAGTTTAGCGATCTGACCTGAAATACGTCTACACACCCCACGCCAGTTAGCCTGGCGATGGTCACAGCGATACGCTGACGCCGTCACCTGGTCCGAATCGATTCGAAGGTCCGACTTCGTGTTGATATTTTGGTTTGGGCTTCGGATTGTTACCCTGATCTACACTTGACACACGACCTGCACAGTAGCATGCTAACCTGCATGGCTGTGTTTGCAGCAGGGCGTTGTGGCGATTATCTAATCCGATCAGATTAAGAGGCTTACTTTGAGCAAACCCTTTAGGTAGGCTGTTCAAGCAAGCATTCCAGTTGGAATACCCTCGAGATTGTTTGAACCTCAGATGGTTTAGTGAGCTGCACACTTGCCAGACGATCGACGGTTGCGTGAATAATATAGGAGCCTGATGAAAACACCTAGTTGGGTGTTGAGCAGCCGAGGGATACAGGTTACTCGGGCCTATGTATTGGCTAATCCTATGGTCAATAGCCGTCGACATCGTTTGAAGTAACACCCGAATGTACGTCGTTTTCTTTCTTGGACCTGCGTGGTTGCGTTAGGTTAGTAGGACCGGTTTCTGCAATTAAACTGGTGGATGCAAAAGTCGCCACTCTAAATGGTGTGGGAAGTGACTCAAGCAAACAGACCAGTAGCCAAATGACGCACTGTCTGCCATAGAAAGCAAGGCTGTTTAAACGATGATTTGTCCTTGGTTGGATTTATCACTTTAAGTGAGGGCGGGTCGTCTAAGGGATTAGGGCTTCTGATCGTAACTCCAAAAATTGCCATTTCTACCCCCTCATTATGTCCTCCTTGCCTAATTAGTAGAGATAAAAACGCATTTGACAGTTGGGCACCCGTGTAAAGTCGTACGAAACGCCATAATGCCGAATTGCGATAACGTTCTTTATTTACTAGTGAAGATTGTCTTTACCGTGGAGCGCCCCAAACTTACGTATAATTTTCACTGAACCTAATCAACCACATGCCCGCATTACCGCGGAAAATCATGTCAGTTCAGTTTTGACACTCCAGAATTTGATTGACTGATGTAATCGTGTCATTGAAGTAATGAGAAGCCGGTAGTCGTTTACGGTGCAGATTTGACTCACCGAACAGCAGCTCTTGTTGACACCCGATCAGAATGCCTACCCTGAACGGGACTAATTAGTTGTTCCATTTTATCCTTTAAGAAGTGTAATCCATTAAATAATACTTTGTTTTCTGGAATGAGAATTAGTAACACTGGAAAGCAAACATCGATTGTAATAGTCAATGTTTCTACCAAGTGCGTTAACTAGCCAATCAACTGTTCATGGTGTACGTGTTAAATTAGGTTTTTGTGGTAACGTCACCGTTAGTGTTAATTTGTCTTGTGCCCACATTCATCCAGATCACACCAAATACATACATGGAAACCCCTCCTATTTAAAAACAGTATACACGTGCCCCTGTAGTGTCCGAGTAATAGGTGCGACAAAGTATAGTGAAATAGCTCATATTAAGTACTAAGTGGAGAGCATTACTGTAAAAAGCAACGATACTTAAAGAACTTGTAGGTTATCAGAATTAAATATAAATGCCATATGACTGTAAGCTGGGATGACCCAGTTTACTTCATACCGAGCATCTTATCTGATTTACACACTGCATTTTATGTGCAGCATTCAAACTGCCGCCATGTTATTTCGTTTTTGAATGTGCCACCTGCAAGTGGGATTCGTGTGTGTTAAATAACCACATTCACATTTCTCAAAAGTTAATTCTCACCTTTTGAGCTCGTTTCATCGGGAAATTTACACGTTCGAATTCGTCTCCTTAGTTCGTCTGTTAGCTTGGTCTACCTCTAGGGGGGTTAGGTAATCAACACGGCAGCATCCACCTAGTGCGACTCCCACACAGCTCGTCACATTGTTCTCAGTGCTAGGAATCAGCACCTGGTCTCGTCCACAATCACAAGCCATTTGGCAGCACCTGTTTTCTCAGTCATTCCTCTGGGATTCATTTAATGGTGTCATTTTTACAGTCCTAAGCAGTGCAACGTGCACCTCTAATTCACCGTCCTCATGGTATGGAACACTGGCATTTGATATACAGATTGGGAATAACACAACGTTTCGAGCAAGTTGTAATACTCTACGTTTCAACCACCTCGGGTGGCCTTCCTCAGGAGTGTTGTAATCGAAATCACCTTGACAGAGGAACAGAGGTCACATGGGATTTGCC
>QNGE01002759.1:51344-75980 GCA_008508345.1 Paragonimus westermani | reverse complement strand
CAGTCAGAATCACACGCCAATAATTATCGACTTCCGTCGGGAAATTATCGTCTGGTCGATTTTGGGGGCTTGCGATCCGCTATATAAGTGGAGAGGTGCTAACGGCCGAATCAAGTTCAGTTCACAAGTGAAACAGAAATGGGTGGTTTGCGACCTACTGCGATCGTCCTCACGGTACTCGTGTGCGCCCTGATAGTCCCACAGAGTGGTGCACTGCAACGTAAGTCTGAGTGCTAATTGTATGACCGGCAGAGTAATGTTTGCACATTCTGCACAATACTTCCAAACTATTAGCGATCCATTCCCATCTTGACATTTGAGGTTCCACTTCGTTTCAGAACGCTGCCTTCTGCCACCCGAGAGAGGACCATGCAGAGGTCGCTCCATCAGTTATGCCTACGATGCCCGATCGGGTGAGTGTGTGGAATTTGTGTACGGTGGATGTCAGGGCAACGGGAACCGTTTCGATTCGAGGGAGGAATGTGAGGACCAGTGTGCACGGGTTATTGATGATTTTGCATGAGAGCTGGACAGGTTGGCACACTGAATATTCTGGTTTATGTCAGAATAAAATTGTTTCACTCATGTTTTCGATGGTGTTAATTGGTGTGAATGTGGTGTTTGCGGGTAACTAAAACACGCGAACCACCGTGAAATTTTATCTTGAAGGTTATTCTCAATGGTCGAGATAGGCCAATATTACCAATACACTATTTTAAGATTTCATGGGATCCACACTTACTACAATACACGAGGTGAACGTAAAATGTAAACGCAATTTTCTCTATCCGGTTGTGAAAACTGTAATCTACGGCAAACGTTGTAAAGCAAAAGTTTGTGAACAGTGCAATTACCGATGTATACTAGATTTGATGTTGAAATGTGACATTGAATATTGCTTGTAACAAAAAAACGAAAAATCTCACGAATATTGACAAACCAGTCAGTTAAACGATGTAGTTTCAGTGCAGAAGTGTGAGCAAATTAGACTTATCCAAGTTACAACATTTAGAAATTGCAATTGGAACCGGTGTCCACCGGGTAATCATAAGTCTGTGTAATCGTGGTGCTTCCAAGTCAACTGTATAAAGAAAGGATTCCCAACGGTCAAACCGTACACAGGTCAAAAAGAAATTCTAAGCTGTTCATTTATTTTGGTGAGGTTCAGGGCACCCTTCCGATCGATGTTGCATTGTCATTCATTCGAAAATCTATGTTAACGTATGAAGTAAGTAAGCAGAGAAACATCACTACTGAGGATTGTACCAGATTTGAACGAAAGCGAAACACATATGCAACGGATTTTTCACGTGAACTGTTCAACCTGTCTTGAGCTTGCTTGTTGTTTTGAATTCCAACCTCGAAACACCGTCGTTCATTATTCAATTGATTTCTTCAGATTAGCGGAGGAATTAGACCGCATGTGGAAGAGTTCATAAGTTACTCATTTGACTGACGCTGTCACTCGTCTTTCTCAAGTGGTTCTCTACGTGAGACGATGGAGTTTTTATATGAATCGGCGGCAGAACTCTGGTTCAGGTGTTTCATCTGACGACCCTATGGGTCTCATTTCAGTGTGTAGAGAAAAAACATCAGGCTTAATTCTGAAGTATTTCCCCACACTAATATTATTGTCGAAACCGTATTGTAAAATCTGTATGTTGATACTAATTTGATGTTTACCAGTAACAACCATTTTTATTTGCAGTTCAACACTTCTGAATTCACTCACCCGAACCTATACTTGTTTTACGAAACTGAATCGAACCGTGGTTTTTTTTCTATGTACTCATCACTAGGCCTCAGGATTGAACAGTATAGCTATCTTTTCATCGTAGATCAAGATGAAGCAGGAATACGTCCAGTCTCTCAGTTTTTCCATGACGGTCATCAAGCGTGGATCAGTCAAGGTCGCGTTTCATAGAGCCGGACGCCTGTGAACCACTAACTACAAGGCGGAGAAAGAGATTCTAAGTGAAGATATTCTGGCAAATGAACGTCCTTGAAACTTCATAGAAACACACAGCACGATGAACAGTTGCAACGAATCAGTTCGAAGAGGTTAGAAGAAATACGCTTATGTCAATGTAATTTAGATAAGATCATGTGGCTGTTGAGGTGAAGCGAGAATTAAAGGTTGGCTCGCCGCGTACGTATGTGACTGTGATGCTGCGCCTGGTTCTAACCACCTAACGACCAGTTCTACATAAATGGAAACAGTTTATCCAACTATGCTGCCATCTACGTCTCTAAAAATTGAGTTACAGATTGACAAATCGAAATTCCACACCATCGACTTTTGGAAACCTCAGTCAAAATACTGTTACACAATGAAAACTCGAGGCTACTGATGTTCTGTACAAGCGTGCTGATCTTGTGTGCATAAGTGATTGAAACAATACATCGGGTTGACTTGCTTTTGATGAATTGACACATTGTGCTACTGTATACGTGCTTATTCCATGTATGCCTCCATTCGTCTGTCCTATATAATCTGCAAGGTTTATGTTAATAACTGATGTGAGTAAACGAAGTATCAACACGTCGCAACGTGCGCCTTGTTTATGCCTCTATGAATTTGTTAACGTGAACTTCGTGTTCCAAACATTCTGATTCCGTTCGATTCACGTTCAATTACGTATACATTTTTCTTGTTAGAATCTCCTTCCTGTTTACGACAGACCGAACTCTTACTCAAACAATTTCTTTCAGTGATAGCAGCGAGTAGCATACCATTGAACAATGGTGGACCTTGGCAAATTACATGGATTGCTTGGTTCGGATTTCACAAGAAAATGGTGAAATTCGCGTTCGCAAATAGATGCACATTCATGTATACACGGACTAAATATCCGTCAACCAACAAAAACGTGTGAAAGTAATTGACTTTTAAATTCCTTCTATACGTCGATCGGTTATGTGGCTTCCGACTCATGGTGAGCATTCCACCTGTCGCACTTTCAACCCCATGTAGCACACGTCAGTCAAGCTTGCCACACATACCGTCAGAGGCTAACATTTGACGTTCAACTAGAATATGGAAGTCGGACTGATGAATCCTGAGTTCATTGTGAGAAATCGGATGAAACAACAACGTCGAGTGGTTCATTCAGATCATGCACGTGGAGACTCAGGAGCGAGCGATTCGAGCACATCATGGACGGTGATGTACGGAAGAATGTCTCTTCAGATGGAACGGTCGAATTGATTTCTCCTTTTCAGTTTGTCGATGGTTTGAGCTACCCGGTTCTAGTGCAACGATATTTACTGCCAATATTGTCCGTCTTAACTCGTCGGTTGTTTCAGAGCACTGTGCTTGGGTTATTTACTTCTTATGATGGAAACACTGGTTACGTTGTTCATTTCTGTGTACTTTACAGTGCACTGTACTATGGTTATGGTTACGGTGATCTCGTGTGATATCTGACTAATCAGAATATGAATGTCATTCCGCAAACTTCATCCAAGCGAGCGTTGCAGGAACGCGTGTGCGTAAAGGTTTAGACGGGTGAAAGCCCAACTCGTTCCCTATCTCACGTCCTGCCTTAATAAGCTACCCATTGACGAGTGGAGTTATATGTATCCTCAAATACTGTAATCTATGTACATATGAACTGTGTGCGTGATAAGAGCTGTAGATCAGCCAGTTCATTTAGTGTCAACTATTCGCAAATATGGATGCATGTGTCGAACATCAAAAATATTCGCACCGTCCGGAGAGATTGAAGCTCGAAAATCTATTAAAGGCTGTGTGTATTCACAATTAACTGAATTCCGCATGAATGGTGTTACAGGGTAGATGTCAGCTTGTAAACGGGTGTAAACAGTTACCGTGATGTACTTCGACACAGTTCGTCAGTTTCGTCTGACAATAACCAACTCCCAAAATCTGGCTTATTTTCCAGTCACGAAACTACAGTTAATTTCAGTTCCTGCACCATTTACGATGAGAATGACCGCGTACGTTGTATACAAAAGTCAGCTCGTTAAATTGTATGTGAAACACGGAATTTCGTCACTCAGTGACGCCTGTCTGTTCGGATGGTACACCAGACATGCATTTCACACCTATACAAGCAACCAGCGTTCAGTGGAGATCGCTCATTCATTTCCCTCGTGGCTTGATGTGTTGCTGTTATGCGCACTGCCATAACATTCTCTGTTAGGTAGCCGGACCATCCTTGTTGTGCACGAGTGCTGTTTGGTCTATCCTAATTTCAAGGTTAGTCCGCATTTGGTGGATTATCATGTCCGTTTAATGGCCTTATTTATGTTGTGGATTTGCGTGTGTTTTATTGATTTATACGTTGTGAGGGTGGCGCTTTAACCGACGTCACACTATTCAGACCGGAAGGATTTTAGTAAATGCCAGTGATATTAGTGCAGTGATATAGTTGTGCTCACTATCGGTTGGCTTGCACACGCTCGGGCCACATGTAGCTTCCTGAACATATTGCATAACCGAAGAAGTTATCACACGTCCACGGAATGAAGGTGCTGTGACTATGTCTGGATAGTAATCCATCTTGATTCACAGTCAGGTTCGGGGGTTCTTCCGGCATAACTATACATCTGAGAGATGACTCAAACTAACTTGATTGTATTAGTACATTGAGGACAGGAGAAAAAGCAGAACTATCGCTCGAAACTCCCATCGCTGTGTGAGGGTTTACACTAACGGGTCTCCCACCACGCTTTTCGTCAGGCTCCACTAATCTGGGACAACGGAAACAGTCTGAATACAAAGGTCTCACAGATATGACTCAGCCATTACACTTACCCACGTTCGTCAAGTATAGTCTTGTTGGTTTTAGGCCACTACGAATCGGTCGCTACGCCGTCGCTGTCAGCTCTTCTCAGTGTTTGGACTCTACCATACTGGTTTTGTTCCCATCGACTTCTTCAGTGCGTTAATCTCATCCCCATAAATAGTAACGCTTCTAAAATACAGATTTTTATCAGAATATCCAGTTCAAAACTTCTAAACCGATATCGAGTCATGGATAAGTATAGTCGCGATGCCCGATGATGCGGTCGGGACTTCTCAACGTGGAGTGCATATGAGTTTGGTTTGGGTTGTGTATTTACCTACTGCTACCTGGGTTCCGGATCCATTTGTACATGCAAGGTTCAAAAAAGTTTGTAGGATAGCTAACCAGAATTAGTCCGCATGTGGAGCTCACGATTGTTAGTATCGATCACCTCACCAGACAAAAATGGGTGTTTATGTGATTAAACGATTTCCGCACAGTCTGTTGGCCCGAATGTTGTGATATCAAGCTTGGTGGCTGGGTGTTTCGGTAATGGGAGTGAATTGGGAGGCCTACCTCTGTCTCACTTGATCGAATTTACTTCCACTCACCACCCCTTCTACTTGCCTTATCAAGGATGGCCTGAACACCCACGACGCGTCTTGAATACGTTGTTCTGAACCAGGTCAGGAAGGTACGTCTGAATCAGTCCCGTCGCCAACTGTACTACAATGAACCTTGACACAGTATGTAAAATGTGTAACGAAGCACCGTCAAAGGCATATCACGAGTTTGCTGGATATTGTAATGACTAAGGTAAGACATTGCATTGGGTAGACTAATACTAACACTTCTGTCGGTAACAGTGATCATTTGGCTTTGGTCTTTGACTTTTCTGTTAATGAGTACAGCAACCCGTGAGAAAGCAGTTGGTTCATAAGTTTGATCGAATCGATATTGATAACGAAGAGTCATCTCAGGAAGCATCATGTGGGACCAGTTCGGTTTTATTCGACTGCCATTACATGAAAGTTTGTTACACGAAGTTAACTCGTCTCATTTCCCGCACAAGTTGGCAGTGATGTGTTTCCACTCATCCTTCCTAAGAGAACTCCGCCATCCACTCGGCTAAACAGAGAAGGTCAGACAAGTCCGAACGTGCTGTGGCATTTCGTAAAGTGCTCAATCGATGCAAACCGAATATTCATCACAGCCGCTTTCACTGACAATTGAACATGCTGAAAATAACACGTTCAAACAAAGACTTTCCGTTCACATATCTGCGGGCCATCCTTGGATTCATCCAACTCGATAGTTGCTTCAAGTGGACGGCTATCTCACTTCCGGAACAGACGTCATCACTGAGGTAGTCAAAAATCAATACTTCGTCGCTTGTACCTCAGGCCCACCTCCCTCTCAATATCTGTCTTAGCGGGAATCTATGAAAACTCCATTAATTGCAGAATTTTCGGTGCGTGATTTACGAATTTTGCATCCTAGCTTCAACTCTTCTGGTTCAATGGACCAGGACCAAGTTCATCTGTGAATACGGAAGAAACGTCTTCTGTACTTGTCAAATCACTTCATGATCGTCGTATGTTGACGGTTTCCGTCGGCCTCATTTGCGAAGGATGGAGAGTAGTCATAGTCTGGCGATCGACATTCTTGCGTCACGTGTCGACCAATCGGCCTCACGTGTATCCCTTAAAATCAAGCAGAATTGGCAGTATGCGGGAGTTCATTAGTTCAACGGACCGTAGTCAGCTGAATGGTCGATATATGCCACTATTCACTGCCCGCGCCATTTTATAACTAAGCAAATGTTTCTCACAGGAATTAATTGTTTCTTTACTAACTTTAGGTGCATCCTGTTCCCCGAACACTTAAGAAAATTAGTGATGAGTAGTCGGGGATTTGGTTTATTTTCAAGTTGACCATCACTCACATTTGATCGCAGCCTTCGCATTCAGATAGACTATCCAGNTATCTATAAAAACCAGGGATATTTTTCAAATAGACAATTTTGCGACGTTTCATAAGGTTTTTGCACGCAATCAGCCTCCACTCTAAGGAAAGTAAAAAAAATCATTCATGGACCTATTTTATCCTGTCAGAAATATACAGCTGAATTGTGCAGTTAGTGTCGGGTGTTCACTCGAAAGCGTTTAGCCTTTGTACACAATGGTTTCCCCGTTGCTCACTCTTATCGAAGCTGTTCGCTCTGCTCTTGAACCAACCACGAACGAGTTTTACACACCTATCTGAATGGGCATCGAAGGCGTGACGTGGAACGTATGTTTAACACAGTCCTCTATGAGAGGAGGAATACAGTATATGAGATGAAGGAAAACACTTGTGAAAGAGGAACTAGGTCGTCGACAGAGAAAGACTTAGGGTGGAATGAAGACAACATTTATTCGGATGGTTTCGTAGTCAACAACAAAACTTATGTAGAAGTGTCTTGTTTTGATGGACCAATATAACGCGCGCCAGTGTCACGAACGCCGCCAAAATAAATCGAGAACCCGTCATTTCCGTTTGACTTTTAACCCACACTTTTTGTGCTCGTTCGCAATTCCTCCCTTCTGTAGCCGTTCGCAGCAACTCAGGTTCACTTGGTACAATTAACCAACGGAAGTCGATCATTATTGTCGGTTAACTCTGATCAGCAATTCGATGCGTCTGGTTTCTCTACGATCCAAGATAATTACTACCGCTTTCTGCGATGATAAGTCATTCAACTCAGTAATCTCTCGAGAAATCCAGTGAACCATGAGTTTTATTACCAGTCTGACTGGAGATTAGTTTATTCCCATGCGAAATATTTGAAATTAGCTTACAAATCCCGTGCAGACATTTCCACAATGATTGTTCATCTTACGACTGGTTGAAGTTTGTAAATGGACTATTTAAACGGATAACAATAACAACCATTTTTCTGATAGTAATATACTCCTGAGAATGTTCCCATACTGCTTTTGCAGTTTTGCATAACAGACGCTATGTTATTCCAAGAGGGTTTGTTTGATGTCTGACTGAATGTCATTCACATTGGTTCATATGAAGGATGCACTCACGATGTCTGATTGTGGAAAGTATCCTCTTGTTTTGGAAGGTAGATGAGGTATCTCTAGACGTCGTTTTACCGCACTATGTCAAGCACACCTTTGCTAAAAAACTCAGTCCCTTAAAATCACGTCGGATGTGTCACCTCGAGTTGGTCATGCTGGTGTCAGCCCTAAACGAAGTTATGCGTTTATCACCTCACCAGCCGAATTGCAGGCAGCTCAGAACTGGAAATGCGTCTTGTGCTATAATAAGACCTTCGTAAACGCATGATGGGTGACAGATGAACATTGTTGAATGCAGCTGACAATCAGATTTGGAAAGTAATCAGAACACGGAGAGGTGGAATATTAAAAATGGAGTATCTTTACAGAGTAGGGAACTGGCGAAAAAACAGTGATTTCAGTCATATAGTTCACTTGATCTGTTCTTCTAATTGATAGTGACTTTTTCTCCAACATTCAGTTTTACGCCCACATCAGGTCACAATATCATGGGGCCGTTACTACACAGCAGCGATTACGCGCTTGAAGTTGATTCGTTCATACAGACAACTTCGAGGTGGGGGCCTAATCTTTGAAAAACTGATAGTGTCTGAATGAACGTCATTCTGGGAACCTGGTTAGACCTTGTGGTGTGAACCTGTGGAATGTCATGAGCAACAGGACCAGTGAGTTTCTCTGTGTTGGAAGTCTTCTATTATTATGTCACACAAAAACAAAGCAGACCAGACCGCCGGCTAGCTCAGCGTGTGGCCGAACACTTCCAAAACTGGTCAAAACAGCGCATGACACAACAACTGGAAACCGGTGAATCGGTTAGTCGAAGCCCCGCATCATCGATTGCCAGACACCTCGTGGTAACAGGTCACCAGGTGGTCCCACCTAACTCTTTAAAAATATTGTTACGTCAGCGGAACTCGAAGCTACTGGCCTTCAGCGAAGCCATCCTGATTAAAGCTCATCAGCCAGCGCTGTGTGCACAAAAGTGGGTGAAGTAACCTATAGGGTTGCCGTGGTGGTGATGACTAATACGTGGTGTAACTGTCTGTCATATAACTTGCATGTTTTACGTTTGCGACTGATGAGAGTAAACGAAATGTTACCACATCGCAATATATGTCTTCTTTCTGAGATGATGAAGATCAAGTAGGCAACGAAAACCCTTCCATTTCCCTATCCAAAATTGCCGTGTTATGTATCAATTCTGAAGTTTGAGCGGATTTTAGATGGGCAAATAATGCTCTCGTGCTATGAAAATTTTGTGGCGGTGTATGGGGACAAACCGACAAAGGTGACAAAGCCTGCGCACTCCAGTTTCGAAGGCGGACGGACTGGTGACTATAGCTCTGAAGTGCCAGCTGTCAACACTGGTACCCATATTTTGAGGATTCTGTAGTGACATCGCTCTTGTCTTGCCCAGTGAATTTTGAACCTTCTGATGCACAGCTTTCCAATCTTTCTGACTGCCTTGACTTTCTTTGGAAATCACCTTCTGATTCGCTCCCAGTGAACATATTCAAATAGTACACTAACGACCACCCCGTTCACTCATGACCCATGCTCGGTTGTGCGGTGCAACACCTAGTACGTAATTTCCACAATGTGTTTACGATCTCACGATAGAAGAACTCGACGTAAGCACGGAAACGCGAGAGCCAACGCACATTATCAGTGTATGCAGAAGCTTTTACAACACTGGTACAACATGAAGGACTTATCCAAAATATATCTTTTGGCCCAGACGTCCACCAGCGATTGCCTGCTGTTCATATGGGCCCCGGAATTTTGTACACCATCAGGGGTTACACAGTGCGACCTGAAGTTTTCCTACTTCTTCGAAAGAAGTCTGGGAACGCAACGTGAAGTACACTGGAGAGGCCGGGTTTGTTGTGTTTTTGACGATCTCCCAATGAAGTTACTGCTCACATTACCAGTTTCCGCTTACTCCTCAGTCGGTGATTCTTCTCTTCCTTATATTCGAAATTCTCGTTATAAAAATTGCAAGTCTTCTTTGAAAACACCGACTCGATCGTTGAAATTGCGCGCACTGGATTGCTTGTGCTGTAGACACCAATTTCTACGTTTTACGCGGGCCTAATGCCATTCACTTTTTCAACCCGTTTTCGTGTAGTCAGTGAGTCTTAAACTCTTGCCGATGAACCCTTGGTGTCAATCAAGCTTTGTCGTGCTAACTTTTTGTGCATCGTTTTATTCGATCGTGTCTCCGCCGTTCCTTTGTATCGGCCTTTGTAAATTTGGTGGATTCTGGTACAACTTCTTTTGAGTGGGGAGAGACAATGCGGTGTCCTAGATGTCTATTTTAAACCGAAGCACTTGGAATATTCGACTCAGGTGACGCAGTTGGAATGTTTACCGATGGATATTCGGCCGAAAAATGGAAAAAAGCAAACCATGCCTGTTCATTTTTTGAACTGTGCGAAGACGTTTGATACAGAGGGAACAAGATGCAGTAGGAAAGAGGCGTGTTTTCGGTGTTCATTCTCCAGACCAAGTAGGACGCAGTGGTTGGAATTCGGAGACGCTGGAAGGATCATGTTTTTGCTAACAAGAGTACATAACAAATAGGAACTCAAAGTATTACGTGTGCAGGACTCAGATCATTCTGTGATAATTCAGATTGCAGCGGTTGGTCGTCTAGATGCTGACATCTACGAAAAAGCGATCTCTTGCAAATCCGTACCTGATAATGTCGCCGAATCTGTTTTGTAGAATCGACAGATAATTTATAACTTGGTGGGAAAAGAGATTTCCAGTGTACATCAGGATATATGCATGCGCACGTACGGCGGTCTATATTACGGAGAAACCAGGCATAGTAAGTTGTCAGTCAGAAACACACGCCAATAATTATCGACTTCCGTCGGGAAATTATCGTCTGGTCGATTTTGGGGGCTTGCGATCCGCTATATAAGTGGAGAGGTGCTAACGGCCGAATCAAGTTCAGTTCACAAGTGAAACAGAAATGGGTGGTTTGCGACCTACTGCGATCGTCCTCACGGTACTCGTGTGCGCCCTGATAGTCCCACAGAGTGGTGCACTGCAACGTAAGTCTGAGTGCTAATTGTATGACCGGCAGAGTAATGTTTGCACATTCTGCACAATACTTCCAAACTATTAGCGATCCATTCCCATCTTGACATTTGAGGTTCCACTTCGTTTCAGAACGCTGCCTTCTGCCACCCGAGAGAGGACCATGCAGAGGTCGCTCCATCAGTTATGCCTACGATGCCCGATCGGGTGAGTGTGTGGAATTTGTGTACGGTGGATGTCAGGGCAACGGGAACCGTTTCGATTCGAGGGAGGAATGTGAGGACCAGTGTGCACGGGTTATTGATGATTTTGCATGAGAGCTGGACAGGTTGGCACACTGAATATTCTGGTTTATGTCAGAATAAAATTGTTTCACTCATGTTTTCGATGGTGTTAATTGGTGTGAATGTGGTGTTTGTGGGTAATTAGAACGCATGAACCACGGTGAATTAGCTCCTTGGAAGGCATCTTTAGTATTCTCGCTGAGCCGGTATATTCGATATACTATCCTAATATTCGCGTTTCATAATTTGCCAGCGCACTGGCGTCCACCAGGCTTTTGGAAATCGTACGTCTGTATGGTGTCAAAACGGTTTGCTGTGTTACGCACTGATGATGTCACCTCGCCTGGTGATGAAACGTTTGCAACCTAAATGCCAAGCTCGGCGAACATATCAATACCAAAACCATCAACCCGAGCTACAAACAACAGCACCACCGCTGTTCCCAACCATCTGTGTTATGGCTTGTTGGACGTGTGCACTGCAGTCGCTGAACGGTGACTTACTAGTGTGGAAACCACGAGAATCCGGCCTGCACACCACATGATCTGACTGTATTAGGGCTGTTGTGCAGGATTCACTGGTGAGGCCGAATAGTAATCATGTTTTGAAGTCTGTGATAATCTTCGGCTTTTAAGGAAGGAGAAACACTTGGGAAGTATGAGAGACAGGTAACTGTTGTAAGTGGTAAATGAGCACAACTAAACTAGCATTGGTACTGCATGGTGGGATATGCGGGGCGTGCACGTGGGTGTGGACTGTTGAGTCGGTCTATATATGTATATATAAAAATAAATTCTACTTGATTTTAAGCAGCCCCTCTGGTTAAACGCCTTATGCAGTCACAGCATTTGCGGTAAACTTTGGTAAAGTGTGTGCACTCAAATATGTGAAGTAGTTATGTACAGTGGTGAGGTTAACGGGAAAACCGTCTGACTAGGTGAGTGTCTGTTTATCGAAAATCGCTAACGCTCAGTTCCACTACAAAAGCAAAATTCCATTTGGTTGTCCTTCAGTCATTTGTCGGACAGGAAATTTCTAATGTGCGCACAGCAAGGTATAAATGTATGTGTGGTGACGGTGACTATTTGAATTGTATCAAAATTGCAAGTACCGAGCGATCGGTATTAACAATTTAGCTGGAAATAGTCCTGAACGTTCACTGTTTGCCCAGTAAATTCATTAATAAGTTCGTGTCAGACAATTGTAGGTATCACCACCTGCCGATCTCGTTCTGTATAAATTTTATATTGTCTCATTCCTATGACGTAACACGTTAGAAATTAGCATAACTTCAAGTGTTCCTATCCACCTCAATGACGCCTTCCATCATCTGTCATCAACGCATCTCCCTTCATTATGGCTCTCAGGTTGTAGCTTATTTGTTCGTTGGACACTGTAGTAGCTTGGACTGACCAGTCATCACTCTAATGGTTCCTTCAGCGATTGTGTTCATGAAGTCATTCTGCTGAGAAGCTGTAATGGCTTTGAAGCATAGAAATTCATTGGAATTTGATTTGATTTACTAACACATCTCATACCGAGTTTGTTAATAGCAAGCTAATGATTTTTGCCGCAGATTTTGTGGAGTCGCGGTGTCCTTCAAATTCATACTTCGGAAGCAAAGGGCTCCGTGCAACATTATCTCTGGAATACATATTCTATATGTTACCATGGCAGTGGTGCGAGTGGAAAACGAAGTAAGGGTTTGCAAGTTTCAAAATTACCGCGTGGCTTCCTAGCCGCGGCAGAGGGCCTACCGCGTTTGTACATGTTGTTTCTGTCACTGGTTTGAGCTCAGCAAAAACTCTGATTTTTCTCTTCTGATAATATATTTGGAAACCTTTAAATCTACCAGATGCTCGTGGACAAATGTACACCCGGATATATTAGTCAGTGCATTTGCCATAACAGATTTATTGTAGAGGTCCATAGTACGACTACCAGACGAATCAGGATGTAACCTGGTGGGTTTACATAATTATGTAGAAAGTGACTATATTTTGTTCGTGGAGAAAATTCGAGGAATCGACCTTGACACAGACCAAGATAATCCGCTGTTTCAGTTTAACGAGACTGTG
Organism: Paragonimus westermani; assembly: GCA_008508345.1. Classification (NCBI taxonomy): domain Eukaryota; kingdom Metazoa; phylum Platyhelminthes; class Trematoda; order Plagiorchiida; family Troglotrematidae; genus Paragonimus; species Paragonimus westermani. The sequence continues at coordinate 62,748 of QNGE01002759.1, read as the reverse complement.
CTGGAATGAGCAGGTTCTGTCCACTGTAGAGTAGCGTAATCTGGATGCGGACGTTGAGGGTGACGATATGGATCTCATGGCATACAGCAATCTAATTATTGTTTCCCTTAGGATGCGATTAACCTGACCCACAGTTTGAATATGTTTAAATTAACTCACTTTAACCTGATGGATTACGTTAGGCCGAAATGATATCGCCATTGAGACCATAGACTGGAACGTGGGACGATTTGTATGTTCTCGCCCAATATCCCCTAGCGGACTTTTGTATTCAACGTTGACGTCAGCCTGTCAGCCTGTGGGTAGGTCGAACCTTGTGTGTACATATATAAATTATACGAGTAAGCATTGAATATCCGGATTAAGTTGACAGCAACGTGTTTGGTTCGGTTGACTGCCTGCTTGCCGAGGTGGTCGCAGTGACAGCAGAAACTAAGAGAAATGGATTGTCAAACAAATCTTGCATCATACGTTTGCTAATCATATCACACTTGTCATGCTGAGAAATCCGGAGATAAATTTAGACTTCAAACTATTCTGTTCAGACATGTTCAGGTGACCGAGTTCATTTGATTTTGCCTGCTTGGTAGTGCGGATATCAATGAATCTTTGTAATCGACCTGATAATATTTAAACAGGAACACGACTGGTCATAAAGTGGCTTTTCCATTCCGATTATGGCCACAATGATTTTTGACTACGAGGTTGCTAATATTTTACCAGTTATTGTTTCATCTGGTCGGCTTGATTGACTGCGACGAAGGTATATTGGAATTCCCCACAAATTTCTTCCATTCGCTGAAAGCATGATGGTGCGAACGGATACTAGTTACCTGATTGTAATTCAGCATTCAGAAGGCTACGATCCATGGTGGATTTGGTGGCAGCAGTGTAAACATGGGAAAATATATTTCCCACTGAAAGAGTGGTCAAATTCCGTCAAATGAGCGAAAAACGCGCAAGAACCAACTATACTCAGACCACCGGTGATCCTATTGCCTGTCTTGACATTATCTAAAACACCACTTATCGGTAGCGTCCATTCACCCGCTTATCTAGGCAGCCGCAAGGTCTATACAGACTGTTTCCGAATTCATAGAGAGCGCATGGTATTTATAACTGACAGCGTTTCAAACAGTTAGAACGCGAAAACTGGTAGATACACGCTTTTCCCGTTGACTCATCAACAGTGAAATTACAGTAACGTGGAACGGTTCTTATGGCACACAATTCAGGGGACTGATATTCATTGAACGAGTTAAGACAAGTCACCAGTTTTAGGGAAGTGCTAAGTTCACGAACAGTTGTTTTTGAACAGACAGAGATGGCTTGAGACGATTGCTGGTGACCGCTTTAGCAAACCTTGGGAATTTCGAGTTGGAATGACTCAACAGGATTCCGAATGCACAGGCTAGGTCGATAGTGTGACCAGTTGTCGGGATAAAACTGGTGAGACTAACTGTTTTCCTGTTTCGACAACATAGCCGTTCTTCGGTAACAGGGACTTGTGCATTTATTAAAGCAAACATTCGTTCACTCTGGAGGTCAGGCATCTTTTGTTTCTGTCTATATATGTGCCTATGTTATACGTAAATCGGTAAACACAATGTGATTTGGCACCGATAGGCTGGTCTCCTTCGATTGAAGGCACTGGTAGCTTCTGACTCCGAGAGAATAAATGAAGTTAAACTACAATAAATGTTTGTTCAAGTAAACTCCTCAGTCGTTGTATTGTTTGCCGCATGATTTGGTCAACCTTAAAGGGCAACTCAATGTAGACACTTTTGTACAGCGATCATTCCTTCGGAGAGTGCTTTTTGTCTACTGTGCCTTCCTATGAACTTTTGAGGGTAACCATTAGACTATAAGAAATTATGGATCAAGTCTATTTCTTCTACAAGACTGTTATGAATACAAGTGCGTCTTACGAGTATGGACAGCGTACTTATAAATGTTCGTTTATGTTTGACTGGTGTGGAACTTTTGGAGTTTATGTGTAGGCCGGGTCATGTGGATTTCCTATAGAGAGCTGCTACAATCCAGCCATATTCTTGGTGACGTATATGTATGTCTGGAAATGGCAGACGATTGTTGGCATGAAATTCACGCATAACCTGCAGTTTGGAGTGACGAGTATTTAGGCATTGCACAAGGTTATCCATTGTTTTTTTGGATCGTCTGAATATCTATGTATCGCAGACCTAACGCTTGCAATATGAGAAGCCTGCTACCTTCGGAGAAAGGGTAGCACCTAATCAGTTTGTCGAATGGAGCAACTTCTTACAGACCGGGGTGAGTAACAAGAATGATATGTTTCTCATGTGAGTCTTCAAAGACCTCCATGAAAAGTGGATCGCGTAAGTTAGGTGAGATCATTATGCTCCCATGGGGAGCGCTTGTATCATTTCTATGAAACTGGAAATGACCACTCCGTCAGCCATTACAACGATAATCGTTTCTGAGTGCCGCTTCTTAAGGCACTGATCACTACAACACATTACCTTATGCTGGCTATCTTGTCCAAGGGTTATTCACATTACTTTGATCGCTTTTGGGTAACTTGGAAGTCGCCATTCTACTGTGAACTAGTAAATGGCATAAGGACGTGTGCATACTACGTAGATACCAGGTAGACGTTCAGAGTGTATACAGCCATGCTCCGAAGTAATTATTCACAAATCACTCAATCACATCGGGTGAGCTAATTCTGAATATGATCCAGAACTGGGATTTTTGGTCCGTCTGGATCATGTTACTCGGCTAAATTGCTAAGTTGTGTCCCGTCTACCGTAGCCCACTAGCATTAAACACTGACAAATGATGCAAGATGCGGTATAGAAACGTGTCTCGTTCACTACTGACAAGGACTGTTGGTGACGTGTAAAGTGGTTGGTTAGACCAATGATTTGATCTCGAAATCCCCGGTGAACACTGAGTGAGGATCAATCTACAGAATGAGAATATGAAAGCGAACTCGACAGTAAATCTCCACATGGAGTATTCTCGTTATTGTTACGTTGGCAAGCAGCTCCCAACATGAACGTTTGGTGCAAGTGTATGGATATCGAACAGGTTACATGTGGTCAGGCTAGTCACCATTTAGTTAGTCAGCGAACAACAAAGTCCGTCGTTTATCTTTCGAAAAACTGCAAGTTGACCAGCGATTACATGAGATAGATTGAAAAGTGACGAGGCGAAACCAAACATTTCAAAATGTCAATCACAAACATCCACTAATAAGGGTTCAATTCCGCCAAATAATCATGGAACTGAATGTTCATCTGGTTTTCAAACATCTTTGTAAACAGAGATTTCTGACGGTCAAACTGGACAGAATTCAGAAACAAAAACGTCGTTCGTTTGCTGGGGTGATTTTTTCGGCAATCCTGTTTGCTGTTACACTCTAATAAGTCAGGCCATCCCATCCTATGCATGCTATGAGCTGTGTTCACCATCACTGAGATTTGGCTGAAATCATTTTACGCAGTTCGCTCAAGCAGTCCAATCATAGACGACAATAACCAGCCTAGCAATATCCCCTCCGTTTCATTCTCAGATCGGTGTACTTTCTCCCCTGAGAAAGGAAAGTGTGGTAAAAGCCAGACCGATATGACAAGTGCATTGGTCGGTACGTGGTATTCGTTTACGGTAGGTGTGGGAGGAATGATAATCGGTTTGATACAAAAGAGGAATGTGAGAAACAGTGTCGGTTTAAATTACGTCGTCCGCAGTGGAAGTCCGACCGATTTGCACAATGAATGTCTACACTGTTAACCTACTGATAAATCATTCGGCTACAGTACACCTTGAACTGACGTTGTGAAAGCTGTTTATGTAGGTGACTAGTGTACTGAAAGCATGATGGAACTACTTATTAAACATAATCTTTGTGATTTTACGTCAGGGATTACACCAAGTAGATTACTCCGAGATACGGGCGTCCCACCTTGTTAATGCATCTGGTAGTGACCAAGTAGGCACCGGGTGAGTTTGTAACCAACCCCGAACGCTTGTACGACTGCATTTTGGGATCATTGAGTCGCTGGAATTTCATCAAATGCTCTGGACGGTAATCCTTTCAACACGAAAAGCATCGCCTCGGGAATAAGAAAAATGGTTGCACTTGCTGAGTGACAAAACACTTCGATCTTAGTGGCAGATTAACATGGAGTAGACACAGAAAATCTTCACGCACGTGACGCTATACCACTCAACAGACGTACAAGTAGTGGTACATTTACTCTCAACATTCAGGCGGTTGCCGATGAGTACCATAAGGAGTCCAACTAAGAAAACTTCCAGCGACTTCAAAACACATCCCATCGAGTTCGTACAAGAGTAGAGAGATGGTGTGAGACAGTGAACAATTAAATGGTGCCAATTTGCAAACTAAGCTCACAGCTAAGACAATTTGCTATCAGGACTGATAATCGTATCACTGATAATCGTAATCACTGTTACCTGAGTAGATCAATACCAATTCCTTGGAGCAAATCTGGGATACATCCCGAACTCCGTGTAGTGCTTGGTGCTCAATTACAAAACATATTTTACCAGAATTTCTGTTTATGCAACAATCGGGTACACAATTCAGATGCTTCGGACCGTGGACTAAAACCATGTTCAGATATTACCGCTCAAACATTAGTTGTTAGTTCTTATGAACGGGAAACTCCAAGTTAACACCATTGCTTTAAAATCAGTCAGTCAGTTAGGTTCAGTTGAACGCAATAAGTACAGTCATAGTTTTGGAGTGGACAGCTGATGATTTTCGAAGTAACCTGGCGTCTATCCCCTAACAAAATTGTCAGCCTACTCGTTACAGTTAAGTAGTGAAGCGTATATACTTCAACACCACTGGCTTGCAACTTACATAGCTTGTCAGTGAATTCCATTTCTTTCTTTCTGCAGCATGCCTTACGCTAAATTTCGCTTTTGGCAAGTGCCATCCAGTGAGTGTTATTTACAAATACTTAACTGCGATTCCTTAATCTCTGTCACTCATTCTCCCCAGATTGTACAAAGCTCTTTATCAGAGTAGGTAAAGTGTAAATAAGGCACTTATTTAAAACTGTCACCTACGGTTATCTCCAGAACCACTGACTTGATCGACAGGAACCCTGGATACTTATTTCCGTCTCAATGCCTACACAGTAACTGACAGAGTGCACATACTTACGCCAAATATTCCCGTCATTTTCTCCAAGTCAGTATTCCGGGTGAGATAAAATTCCTTATAGGTCATCACTTCTGGGTTTGGAACTTGATCGAATTCCTCTGACATAATGAACCAATGAATCAGGTTAGCATTCTGGTTCACAAAAATGCCAGAAATTCAGGACTGTCGAATGCGTTATGGTTCCACTCTTAATTACAACAGAGTTCAAAAAAGCCGCTTGCGAGCAACCAAAGACAGCGTAAACCACTTTCGTTGTAAGTTTTAGAGATGCCCGGTCTATAAGCCTAGTGACTGGTGACTGATGGTATCACTTTGCTTCATAAACGAGATCATTGCGTGTCTCATGTTGCGTAGCTACTGTGTACTTAGCTACTTGATTTAACCATAAAGCTGATCACATTGTAGTGCATGACAAAGGTAGAGGCGGGCAAATGCGGCAACAAACGACAACTCGTAAAATGGCAGGTCTACACTAATTTGCAACAGAATTTGAAAGGGAATGTACTGAGATATGGGGTGAGGGCCCAGTTTGCAAGCGCTAACAAGTAGGCGCTAGAATCCCCATATAAACTAAATGAAAATATTCATTTTCAATCAACGACCACTTGGCAGCTTAGCGCTTTTACCCAATAAAATGTAACGAAGTTTTCAGGGGTTATCCTCTATGGCAACTAACACTCAGCTTCAGTCATTAGGTGCATGTTTGTCGGTTTTGCTCTGAATGCGCATGTGAACGACACAACGATGTAATTGGAAACTTATTTAGTATTGTTTTAAAAATTGATGGAAGTAGACGACGGTTGGTTCCGTATAGGCTGCCTTCACCTGGTCGAGCCTGATGACAGTCGAAGACATCTCTTCTGCTTTCAGTGACAGCAACTGCTTCGTCTTCTTCCTATGCGGATTGCGTGTAAACAACATAATTCTAAAGTAGCCATTCATCAGCAACACCTTGTAATCAAGATCGCTGGATAAATTTTGTCTGGTGCAGTCTAGTTCACTGGCAGCTAGTATCGGCTAAGTTTGAGGAGCACCTGACCTAGTGATATTGATCAAGATTGTAGAGTTGATAAGCAATGATCTGGCTATGGTTAACCTGACTAAAGCGCTTACGATTGTACCTGAAACAACAGAAATCAAAGACAGGATGTTTCTGTGAATTGTTACAACTCAGCTGCTACAATGAATTGCAACGAGTGAATCATTACGTTCGCTACTTTCTTGACAAGCGTTTTTTTCTACCTGTGCTTTCAGTGAGTGATTTTGTAGTGCTAGGGACCAGAGAAGAGTTTTAGCCTAATTCAGACACTTCCAGCGGTAAACTGTCGTCTTCCGTGTTGTAGACTGCACAACAGTAGTTCGCGCTGGCGAATGACAATAAAGTAATATAGCAGTACACATACTCAAACAACCAACAGCTTGATAAGTACGCAGTGATGAGAAACGATCGATATTTAAGGTACCATGCACCAAAAGCGGAAGAGCTCTCTTTTTCAGTTCGTTAACTGAAGATAATATTAGTTACCTAAACTCGACTTGCTATCCACGTATCCAAAGATTTTTGTCATCAACTCTGTGAGCTGCAGAAGCCTCAGGTCTGAAAATCGATACTATCTGCAATACGAGCAATAATTCGTTGCAGTTTCTGTTGGTACTGGGAGCTGAGATTTACGCAACTAACAAATTTCAATGGCTAGACCTTATAATTAAGAAGATAGCCATTTGTAAATGTTTCTTCTGTTTGACAGAATTGTCCTTACACTGAATAGACAAAATAAAACATATGTAAGGAAGCTAATGACCCCTTGGTGGATACCACACATTTCATTTGACAGGTCATCTTCTGTCCGTCTAACATCTATCAGCATACAACTGCGGCATTTATAAGAAGAAGCTCGGCTTTGCAGATGGCAATTTAACATCGCCAGTGACTAGCCTAACCACGTCGGTGCGCACACAATTAAGGAGGGAAAGCGTTCTAAATAAGTGATGAATCTTTAGGTTCTAAAAAAATGGGTTTGGTTTTGCTGAACTTCTTTGTAACCGAACAAACTCTGCACAAGCTGTAGAGTAGTTCGGTTCAAGATCTTCGGTTTTCAGCCGTAAAGCATGCTCGTGCAAGCCCAGTCAGTTTACAGTCAGCTTGACTGCTTGTCTGCTTTAACCTGACCGATTATGTTAGTAACTTACGGTGTATTATGCTTGTGTAGCTTATCGACCATATCTATCAGTTCATAACCCTCTTCGCCACTTAAAATGTATTCATTCATGTGCCCATTTTAACCAAACAAGACATACTTAAACCAGTTAATGTGGGACACTACCTAGTCGAAGAACACGCCGACAGATCAACAACTGAAGCCTACACCAGTAGCGTGTCACAGTCCGCCACATGTGCTCATTGCGTGGCATGACAAAGACAGACATTAAACTAGGTCACTACGATCCGTCACAGAAGCCGGCATACTGTTCTAAACTCCACTGCACATGGGTTTTCTATCTTCTATAGTCGCATTGGCTCTCCGTTGTTTCTCTGTTGTCCTCAAGTTCACCTATTCGTTTGTATAACCAAATCCCTTGCACTGGTGAACGGTCGGCAAAGCCTACCCTGCGCCACCACGTAGAATAACAAAGTTCACCAGCAAGACCACAGAATTTCGAGGCGGCATACATGAATTCCAATTCTGCTAACACGACACGTTATCATCACAGACCGTCTGGTCTGGGAAGATAGAAGTATTCGGACTGAATGCTAACTGACTTGACAAATACGACCTGGTGCGGTGGTTGTGAAGTGTTTAGGAACACTGGATGCCAGAAAGTTTCCAAGCTCAAATATCCCACGGTTCGTGCAGAGTTTGTTCCGCGGCAGACGAACCCAGCACGAACAAGCCTGATTTGTTGGGGTGGAAAGATTCGCCAATCATTTAGCGCACTCCTCTAGACGGCCTGCGACGTCTTTGACAAATATTCCACTTTCCTCATAAATGACAAACGCACATTTCCTCGTGATACAAATTCACAGATTTGTGCACGATGAGCACCGTGTTCATCGTGTCGTCAATGCGTTGTGTACCTGTGCACTGTCCATCACTTGCTGTCGCAAGGAGTGTGGTGGCAGAATCAGAACACAAATCCTATGATTCTCGTCGTTGTTGCTCCAAAGTTTACTTTCGTACATGCCATCAGGGCAACATTATGAACAAGGTGTATTTTGTAGCTGTAAAACCGGCGGGTTGATAGTGTTCATAGCTCACAAGTCTCGTAATTTTGTCCATGTCAGCTAGCTAGTGCTAAATATGGTTGATATATAAGGATTTGCGCTGCAATATCTTGTGTGTAATAAGGAGTTGTGAATACAAAACCTACTAGTTACTTCCACATAATTAATTCAAACATTTGATTCATCAGTAAATTATTCAACGTTTTCTTGACCCAAGTACTGACAGCTGTTCGAAAAACCTTCTCTGTTTGGCAGATAGCAATTTTCATAGTTCCACCAACTAACTGTGCATCATCACATGAACGTTTAAATATTAACGTTAGTTTGAGCATAAAATGTCTCTTTGAACGTTAGTGCGCATACACATAACGCAGAAAACGAGAAATCGTCTACGGCAGCTTGCTGTGATTCATGTGTAAACTCTTTTGTTTGCTGGAGCTGTACGTTGTTGAAGTTTGTGTGTCTCGTTCAAACACAAAATTCAACAAAGCTAACAGGCAAGATCTGACTTTCCGCATCAAATGTTATTAAACTTCGCGGACCACGATGTACTTTTTCATAAAAACCAACATATTTGTTAAATATTTCCACATTTCCTTTTAACCTCGCTATCTTTGACCGTCCTGTTCATGGGATCAATTTCTGTTCATCAAATTCTATAAACTTTTGTTGGTTTTTGCTGGCCGTTTAATTTAGTGTTGTTGAAGTTAGCATTTTGCTGTTTACTGATTGACGGTGTTAACTTTCGTTTTCTGATGTTTGGTTTTCATCAATTGTTCTGTTCAACAACTTGGATAAACATAAACCTACTGAGTGTCACCAAATTATCGGTCAATATAGCCGATGCTGTGTACATATTCTTGCAAAAGTCAAATCCTGGACAGCCTTTTCACAAACGATGAGGTGTCTTAACCTCTTAAGCCAGTAATTCGTGTAGGTTGTAAATCCTTATCTTCGCTAACTCTCGGTAAGAGTTTACCAACACTGTGACCATTGACACGACTAACAAAATTGTGTCCGCACAACTGGAATATAAAAATTCGTTTCTGCCCATATTGTATAGTTGAAGCGCTTGTCACAAACTATCGCCAGAGTCACCAGCTTTCGTGATCGCCGACGCTGATATATGGAATAATGTTAAGCCGAATTCAGAAACCACAAATTTACACACTACAAATATTCAGCCCATATTTGAATGACTGAAAACACAATGAGATCATAGAACTGCTCGTCCAAACTCATTGAGTTATTGTCTATTTCAGGTATCACGTTAAGCCACGCTCAGACTGATGGCAACAGACGTTGTGCCCGTGAATTGCTTAATATTCTGTATTGAGCGCTAAAGAAGAAATGGCAACACTCTCCGTCCCACGAACAGCAGCATGTTACCGGCTGAAATGGCTTTCATCGAAAAGTGTTGGAATTTTGCTCATCCAGTAATTCCACCCAGAAACACGACACAACACTACCACCTTTCTCGCATAGTTCTGCTCAACTAACACTGAGTTCTCTGCGTATTTGCAGAGCTGCTTATCATACCGCATTGAAAGATCACTTGAAGTTGGTCCATAGTCAATTCAACGCGCATCACACTGTATCATGAAACATTACATCGCCTAATGATGCATTACCTATTCGCACAGCTCTTAAAGAACAATGACCTATCACAGCTTGAGTGTTCGTTGAAAACATTACACTGAGACATACCCCTACCAAATTAACAAGAAAGCAGTCTCTAATTTCGATAACAAATTGTCCTCAATTTTGGTTGCAGTACCACCCAGTATCCTGATAAGTCAACTTTCTGGTTGTGTACAAGCCTGATACAACAAATTTTGGCGAACAGCTTTGCAGTGCATGCCACACTGACCACGTTTGCAACCACTATGCTTTCGTTAGCAAAAAGTTTTCGAACTTCTTAGAATGGTTCCCCATTTCGGCATGTGAGTACTTGCCCCGTATACGGTGAAGTTCAATCAACAGCGTGCGATGAACACAAGCAGTTGCGCCCGAAAACCTTATTCATACAGTGGAAAGTAACGTGAAAGTGGATTGAGACAACTGGGTGATCAAGATATCACCTGTATCTTTGAAGCTGTGAGTGACCGCGGACTGTGCAACTACCTCCTGCTTGTCACACTGTAAATATTTAGCCCATGTTTGAATGACTGAAAACATAACGGGACCATAGTATCACTGACGAAGATCTGTGAACAGATTGTTGGCAACAGATGGTTTGTGGCGCACCCGTGAATTGACTTATATCCTGTATTCAGCGTATTTGCAGAGCTGTTTAATTCCCTGCACTGAAAAATTCACTATAATTTGTCCATCGTAAATTCAACGCGCATCACGGTGTATTATGAAACATCACACCGCATCATGATGCCTGTTCTATTCACAGGGCTCTTAAAGAACAACGCATGCCACATTGATCATGTTTGTGACCACCATGCTTTCCTTAGCTAAGGGTTTCAATAATTCCTAAAATGGTTCCACACACGATGAGGTTCAATCAACATAATGCGATCAGCACAAGCAGTTACGCCTGCAAAACTATATTCGAACAGTGGAAAGTAACGCGATATTGGATTGAGACAACCGGGTGATCAAGATATCACCTGTGTCTTTGAAGCTGTATGTGACCGCGGTGTGTACAACTACCTCCTGCTTGCCACAACCCAAAGATGAACAATGTCCCTCCTTCCGTGAACAGTCCACGTTGATCATTTTGCCACTATTTCCTCATTAAGCACGACCGACTAACCGCACATGAACACTCACGCATCTTTACCCATATTTAATTCTTACTTTGTCCCATCGATTCGACGTCAGATGCGGTTTCGGTTTGTTAAGTTCAATGGATAGTGCTGTCCTCAGAACTTTCGGGTCTGGTCAAACTCAAATCTGAACGCTCAACCACTCTGGGTTGTGAGCAATGATCAGGTTGCCCGATCGTCTCGAGAGGAGACACAGTTACTGCCTGTTAACTCCAATCGATA
>QNGE01002759.1:0-51292 GCA_008508345.1 Paragonimus westermani | reverse complement strand
AGTTCAAATCCCGGCCGTGGCAAGGATATGCACTACTGACGAGCTCTAATGAGAGCGAGACTCGAGTCTAATGCTTCTTTTCGAAAGAGGCTGGCTGGAAAGTCTATCTGAATGCGAACGCTGCGATCAAATGTGAGTGATGGTCAACTTGAAAATCTAGTTTGGTAGATCTTACAACAGAGGTATCCGATTGAAAATCAATCTAGGCAAAACTTTCTGTTCACCTACGTGTGATACTCACATTCACACATGAAATTATTCGAACAGCGCAATCTTCGGAACAGAGTAAATACAAATTTCATTGTGTACACCGATTAAGTGTAAGCTGAAGGACTTCTTAAACTGCATTCTAATTCCACCAGTTTGATCCTTCTTCTGAAAAGCAGCCTGTTCGTTGGAAGCTAATGTTCACCTTTTCGAAACCAGTTCACGGAAGATATTGTTGATGTCGATTTCGAATGTAGTGGGTACTATTTCTGCGACTTGAAGGCAGAGTTCTGCTCGACGCAATGACAGGTCACAGTGTCGCATCAAAACCGCATCACAGTGACAACTTTCGTAGGAAACGTCCAATCAATCATCGGAAACCACTGCAAAACTAGTGAGTTGAATTTCGGTCTTGTCCGCTTGCCTAACAAGTGAAAATAATATGGAGGATGGTAAGCAGGCACCTCAGCGAAAAGGTTTACGATTAATCAATAATTTCGAATACAACCTCGGTGCGTTCGCATTTGACAAGCGCTTCGGATTTCTGTGTTCGTGTTGACTCTTGTAGGCAGTCAGATGCGTTTCACGGATGCCCACCGTAAGAAATTCCGGGAATTACAAAGATCGCGCAGGTTTGTGTACTTACTGTACTGTGTTGAATATCTCTGGGCCACCAACCAATCACTTCTTGGTCGTCACTAATACGGTCGTTTCGAGTTCCGGTGATCTGATTTCACTCCACTTCAACTCAGCATCTTTTAGGGTAGCCTGCAATATCTGGTGATTGTAGAGGAACAGTGGTTTATTGTTCGATGCATTTTAGGCTCGCGGCATCACAATAGTCTATAAGTATAATTCTAAGAATTCTTCGGTTTACTGGCGCCTTGCCGAAAGCTCCATATTTTCGTGTTGACCAACACATTTGTATTACGGATTGTGTTACAGTCATATACCAAGACTTGTTTTTGAGTGAGGAGACTACACTGAATGTAGAGCGTATTGAAAAACCTCATACGTATCGATGAATTGCCTGAAGGTTTCACTATTTCAAAACTCCCTCTCGACCGCAGCGTTCGCATTCAGATAATCCATTCGACTAGCCCACTTTGATGGGGAACATTCGACCGGAGTTTCGCTATCATTGGAATTCATCAATATTGCATACCCTTGTTCGGATCGAAGCTTGCACTCTCACCCTCTTGCTTGCGAGACTGACATGCTAACCACAACACGAGCAACCTCACAAGCGGCACGATGAACTAATCAAATCCAGACACTCCACCGCGCCATTGTGTGAATATTGTTCACCCTGCACCACCATTTCAAAAGGAGGGTAATCGGAACCACTCTGTTGCATCCAGTCGATAAATTCGTGGTCAGGACTTCTCGGTCAGGTTGAAGTCACTGTATTCGTTGAACCGACTAAGCATTGTTTGAATCAGCAGTAGAAGTTCGGGGACTGAGTTTCCTTCAAACCGAACTTCACCCACACATGATCGTTTCCTTCACATTTACATAGGCGCTTCGGCTAGCTCACTTCGGAAGGAAACACTTCGAAGGAGGATCCGTTCCGTTCGTCTCTCCACTGTGATAACCTAATCCTCACCTATCAGTGTACATGCTTAACCACATTACTGACACCTCGAATGCAGTCTGAGTCGTGAAGCTGCCAATAGTCACACAGAAATGATGAATCTGAACAAATCTACGATTTCAACTGTCCACACTCGTTTGTGCGGCCTGTAGACCTCAACGTTGGCCTAGCCGTGGACACGTTCTGGGTGCTCCCTTTCGAAATGGGCTAGTCGAATGGATTATGTGGATGTGATCGCTGCGATCGAGCGTGGTGATGGGTGGTGTTCAATTCTGATGAACTAAATCCCCGCATGTTCACTACTGGTTTCAGTATAATAATCTTACATATATCTGGGAACATTATTTCGTCTTCCAAGTGATTGGCGCGCATACGAATACGCTCGTTTGAATCAGTTTCATTTAGAAAACTCCTGCGGTCATTATCATTAGATAAGCAATGTTTCCAGGATTTCCGAGTCAGAGTGAACAGTTCACGGAAGGGTGACATGTCCACCTATCATGTTGTGACGTTTCCCTTCTGATGTGCCATCTTATCGCACATCTGATGAGATCTATTCATTATATTCCTGAAACTAGTTTCCCCGCTTCAGGTTCGGTTTTGCCATCAGTTTTCGCTCTAACTCGCCATCCGGGATTGGCCGTACCATGCTGTTGAAATGGGATTCGAAATGCAACCATCCACAATCCCGAAGTTTTTGAAGTAACACAGTCCGTTACGTTTGATCTAGGTTTAACCACGTTTATATTGTTATATTGTCAGCGCCAGAGTATTCGTTAAAAGTTGCCTCTAGACATACATCTGACGGGTGGAAATGCACAGTACACACTGCAGCTATTTCCTTGTGCAACCGTTTTAGTTTGGCAGATGCTGTTATGTCATTTACCACCGCCTCGTATTCTCTTTGGGAGCTTAAAATTCAATCACTCAATCTGAGATTCCAGTGCCAGTTCTATATACCTAAGCTTTGACAAAACGTGTGTATGAGATTCACGACGCTGGCAATACTAAATGTGTACAACGCTCCCTAACCCCCCAAAAATGTTCAGACAGAACGACTTACATACATGTGACGGGTGGAAATGCACAGTACACACTGCAGCTATTTCGTTATGCGGCGGTTTTAGTTTGGCAGATGCTGTTATGTCATTTACCACCGCGTCGTATTCTCTCGGGAGCTTAAAATTCAATCACTCAATCTGAGATTCCAGTGCCAGTTCTATATACCTAAGCTTTGACAAAACTTGTGTATGAGATTCACGACGTTGGCAATACTAAATGTGTACAACGCTCCCTAACCCCCCAACAATGTTCAGACAGAACGACTGGATTTGAATGAAAGGAGTATTAATTTTGCATTCCATACTAACTAGAACTAAACGGAAACTAACACTACTTGTCTTGAGAATGCAATTGCAGTTTATGCTGTGAAAGAGAGGAACAGTCCGAATAAGGATAGATAACCATTGTGCGTTGAGGTTCTGAAACTCAAATGTAGGCGACGTACGTGCTTAATCAAAAATACTCAATATGGACATATTTGAAAAACTATTTCCAACTAAGCATAAACAGTCGGCAATTTTTATGCATTATGTTATGTATCACTCTTATCGCCCCAATTCAACTGAAGAAGGAACTAACTGGAAATCTAATATAGACGCGGATGCTATGCTCAAATTTGGAAGCGTTCATTTCAACTTACCTTAACAAAAATGTGTTTTGACCAAAAACGCTGTTTAAAAATGTCCAGTGATATATTCCAACTTCAAGGTCAATTGTAAGTGACTTAATGTTAGTCTGATGGGAAGGTCGTTCATTTGCAAATTTGACCGTTTCGGTTGTTTTTACATACTATGCGGTAGATAAATTTTTACAGGTAGTTCGCAATCTCGAATGTTCACTTTCTGGTGAAATGAGCCACAAGTAGATACGGAATGAGCTCATTTCCACGCAATTGCATGAGTAACACCTTACAGTGGTCATTTGCCAATGTTTACTAAACTTCTTACGTATATATAATGTTGACAAATAAGACTGGCATACCAGTTTGACGCCCGTTTTGTGGGATATTGGTTTCAATAAAATTGTGAGCGCTGTTCATATTGTAGATGTCATAGGACGTACGTGTCAGATGTGTTAGTGCATTGCAGTTAACCTGCGTCGTGTAGGGTAACTGCAACCCTACTAAATGGCCAGCTGTTCAAAACCGGACCAAACTGGCAGAACTGATGGAAGCTCGTCCACTTTCAGTGTGTTTCATTGAAACAGTGGTTGCGACAAAAATTTTATGTCATTCAGGCCTGTCAAAACCAGAGCTCTCCAGAGTTTTGGCGATCAAGTTGTCATTCACGTTCACACGTGACTATCGCCATGTTTGTAAAATTATTCAGTCTTTAATGGAGTTATTTATCCCAACTCATTAATCCACTGAACACGTCACGCTTGAATAACGTTTCAGTTTACGCAATAGTCTGTTGAGAGAAATTAAATATAATTTTCATACTGGATGGCATGATGCTTTGATTGATGATATATTGAACCACAATTCGAATGCCTACTCAAGGAATACAGGTCAACAGTAATTTCTGCTTCCAGTCTCATTTGAGAAGATGTTGACACCTGTTATTCTAGTCGTTTAATGGGCAGGAAATCCAACTACACCATCCCAATTCCGGCAAAACAGAGTATTTCAGGCAAGTGCTCAGATGGACGATAGTATCAAACCAAATTTAGGGTCTATCACTTCATGAGCAGCTGAAATCATTTGAAAAACGTTGGATATTATGAAATTTCTAATTTGGCTTCTGAATAAGGAAACGGTATTGTGGTTATGAATTATCATGTCACGCTGTGTGCTATGTCGCAGTGGAAATGTGTTCACCATTAACACAACAATGTTTTCCTCCGTGGTACAAGGTTACGTGAACTGATGCCAGGCATCCGGAAGTTTATGACTCGGGACTGAACAGAGCTCTCGATGAATACACACTAGTACATTTAACTGGGATACAACATAGATCTTCTGAAAACGCATTACAGGTCCCGTTGTAATAAATTTCTTATGTAGATGAAACGCATATGTAATATAGTGCTATGCATTCAGTAGAACCACAATCATGATGAATAGTGCATGTGCAGAGATATCAACAATAGGATGTTTCTTTAAAAGCTGGTGAATATTTGTGCTTACGTTTGCGTATCCTTAATACAAAGTAACTTCGTTCAACGCGCCTTGTTTCTGACTTGATAAACTGGGCCAAGTTTTGACCGTCGTTACGGACGTAAAACCTGATACCAGTAACTAGACGAATACAGTGTGCTTAGGAAAACTCATCAAACTGAACAGAATAACAATTGTTTTTCTCACCATCCTGCAAGGTTAGGAGCGTTACATAGAAATGTTTCCAAGAAATTTCAACGTTCTTCACTCATCACGAGAGTGTCAGTGTTTCCGAAAGGTTATAAAAATACAGATGATACTCCGCAATTATCAGTTTATTTTCAGAGAAATGAGATTATATCACTAATCGGTTACAAACTGCTTTCTTTGTCACCTGGACATTGATGTTATACGACGGAGGATCTTAGGAATTTTGGAAGAATATCACGGTGGTCCTGAAACAACACGATGTAGAGATGTGTGCGGAACTGTATTGTTGCATGCTAATCACAGCCGTACGGGATGCCTTGACACACTGAAGTATATATGTTCCATTGGAGAAAAAAGTTATGTAATGCTACATGAATCAAAATGTGATTTTCCACCGAGGCCAAACGCAGAGTCATTTGCAAGAGACTCTCTTCAATTGTATTCGCCAGTTATGCGAAATATTGAGACAGTAATGAGCGTTTGAATCTATTCCGAGTAAACGTGTGACTAGAAACCACTAATTGTGTTGGCTTACATAGTTGTCGCTCCTCTCAAACTGCAAAATGTACAATAATTGCGCTTTTAGAAGACATTCACTAATTGACACGGAAACATATCGATTGAAAAGAAAATCATCGGCAACGATCTGTGTTGTTCATCGGTTAGGATGGATGAGTTAGCCCAATTAG
This sequence comes from Paragonimus westermani, assembly GCA_008508345.1. Classification (NCBI taxonomy): domain Eukaryota; kingdom Metazoa; phylum Platyhelminthes; class Trematoda; order Plagiorchiida; family Troglotrematidae; genus Paragonimus; species Paragonimus westermani. The sequence continues at coordinate 45,432 of QNGE01002759.1, read as the reverse complement.
GAGAAGCTAGACAACTTGAATCTCACGCAGGTTTGCTTCCTTGTAAGCTGTAGAAGATATTTGACATGGATAAACGTGAAGACCCGTAAACATTCTGGGCTCCCGATCATGAATGGGATCAATTACAAGCAGGTAACGCGACCGCGCTGAATTTGATTGTACGCCTGTGTGCACTACTGTCAACAATTTTGGTGCAGACTCACCGGAGTCAGCATTCACCAAGCGACCCGAATGCTTGCGCCTGGATTTTGGTTCACGCGGTTTTCTCGTGGATTGCTTGTGCTGGATATCATCTGGAATGAGTAAACGCGAGTCAGAACTACTGCTGAGGCGGGGCGTGCATTGAGCAGAGTGAACGAGATCAGATGTTATTGACAATGGGGAGTTCATGAACGAGAGCACATTCCCTCGCCAACAACGCCAGCCGATTAGGCACTGTTCGAATCGAAATCAAATCCCACCTCGTCAACTTGACACACGCTCACACTGTTGCTTCAATCTCAACTGCAACAACGTGAGGAACAATCAAACGAAGAACAATGTCACATTGATTGTACACATATCTGAAACTGGCACGCAGAATGCAGTCAATTTCACCATCACCATCAGCTTCAACCTCATCATCATCATCATTACCATCAACATCTGCGCCATCATCAATTCGTTGAACATCATCGAAATATTCAAAGATATAATTTATGAAATAATGCTAATCGATATGCATATCATCATCTTAATCCTCGCTCCCCTCATGGTCGGTTTCGTCGTCGTCGATCAGCGAGAGACGAGTCAATCATAAAGTTCCTGCGTACAACTAGCAAACAATGCACACAAACACTTCGTGATCGGCACGACTGCCTATCACTCATGAGACGAGGTGGTACGAGTCAATCATGCAAGGCTCAACCGCGCTGACCGGTCCTTGCACGAAATGCCTACTCGGGCATAAACTACAATTGTACGCCTGTGTGCACTACTGTCAACAATTTTGGTGCAGACTCACCGGAGTCAGCATTCACCAACCGACCCGAATGCTTGCGCCTGGATTTAGGTTCACGCGGTTTTGTCGTGGATTGCCCGTGCTGGATATCATCTGGAATGAGTAAACGCGAGTCAGAACTACTGCTGAGGCGGGGCGTGCATTGAGCAGAGTGAACGAGATCAGATGTTATTGACAATGGGGAGTTCATGAACGAGAGCACATTCCCTCGCCAACAACGCCAGCCGATTAGGCACTGTTCGTATCCACACGAACGCATACGTGAACAGCTAGGCACACGCTCACACTGTTGCTCCAAACTTGAACTACTGCTGAGGCGGGGCGTGCATTGAGCAGAGTGAACGAGATCAGATGTTATTGACAATGGGGAGTTCATGAACGAGAGCACATTCCCTCGCCAACAACGCCAGCCGATTAGGCACTGTTCGTATCCACACGAACGCATACGTGAACAGCTAGGCACACGCTCACACTGTTGCTCCAAACTCAACTGCAACAACGTGGCGAACAATCGAACGAACAACAATGTCACATTGATTGCACACATGTCAGAAACTGGCTAGCGGAATGCGATCATTGTGTTCATCCACAAAATCGACACCAAAAATCTAGTCAACGTCAAACCAATCTTCAACATTATCATAGAAATCATAATGCTCATCGTCATGCTCATCAACCTGAACATCTTCGTCCTCCACATCGTCCTCTTAGTCGGTTTGCTTGTCGTCGTTCAGCTTCACATCAGTTCTTCCTCATTCTCCTCCGTACATCTAGCAAACAATGCACACAAACACTTCGTGATCGCCACTACTGCCTGTTACTCGTGAGGCGAAGTGTTACGTGGCATTCATGCAAGACCCGAACGCGCTGACCTGTCAATGCACGAACTGCCTACTCGGGCATAAACTACAATTGTACGCCTGTGTGCACTAATCTAAGCGAGGCTGATGCCGACTCACCGGTGTCAGTGTTCATCAACCAGGTGTGGAATTTTCGTCTTCAATCTATGTGTTTTCAGCTTTCTTTTACCACGTGTCGTGGTTGTTTCGTGTATTTTACTCTTTATTCTTTCCTCCCTTGTATTGTGTTTGTTTTATTCATAATCTTACGTCCAGTTTTTCACATTTACTTCGTGCTTTTCTCCTCCTTCTCGTTCTTCTTCGTCCTCTGTGTCTTTGTCTGTTTTTTCCTCTCATTTTCCATTCGACTCCTCCAGATTCCTCTATGTTTCTCGAAATCGATTCCTGCCTGCTTGATATTCGCCGTCTTTTTTGTATGAATTCCGCGACGAGAATGCTTTTTCTAATGTAGTAATTTGCCTTTTCAATTTGCTCTTCAATTTTTACAGTTCTCCCTTTCGTTGTCTGTTATCGCCGTCATTGAACACGTTTTACTTCTGAGTTTGTTTTTTGTTTCCCCAATGGAATACCACCCTTTTTCGGTATTCACTATGCTGTCGGCGTATATAACGTATTTTCACCTGAATGGATGGAGGCGTTAAATGCAGATAACTTCGGTTGACTCAACTGAGTAGCTCTCATCCGCATTGATTTTTTAAACAGTAGCAATAGTTGAACAGTGATCACAGTACAGCATTTGGAACGTATGTTTTGAGCGGCAACATCGTACTAGTTAAAATTAGTAGTACCGCTGTACCTACGTAGGAGCCAACATCAATTTTTAGCAGTCGTGTTTTTTTATCTGTATCACAATGTTATATAAAACATATAGTTGCAAACAGCAGCATGGTAGATTCGAGTCGTATCCCATGAACGACGTTCTCCTTAAGTGTACTTTCTACATTCTTTGCATCTGAACGATTGGAAGAACCTGCAGTGCAGCATTTCATGTTCACGCTGACAGAATAACGGTGCACTGCTTGAATACAGGTATCCAACCATCGCTAACACCTACGAACTTTCAAGCGTATAAACGAATTTCCCACATTTTATCAAATGCCATCCAAATCCTAAAGAATGCTACCACTCTTTTAAACCAAATGTTTCTGAACATGCTAATATGTAGTGGACAAGCCTACTAGCATGCATATCTCTGTAGACGATTTCATTTAAAGCAATCATTTGCAAGCAATTCTTGGAAGGGCATTGCAGATTGATGCTCCAGGTAAATCCTCCAAGGATGTTAGATGTGATGATGCGAAACAAATCTCTTAGCACCGATGAGAGTACGTGATGGACAACTTCATGTCGAACAGAGAAATGGTTCGAGAGGAATGTGTTTCACTCACCGACATCAAGTGCTTTGACAGCTGTTCGGGAATATACGGATGGACCCTCATTTACATTTGATAAACAGAACGTGTAACAGAAATTTTGCCACGGGCAATGTTCATCAATCTCGTAGCTCGTANGTGTACTTTCTACATTCTTTGCATCTGAACGATTGGAAGAACCTACAGTGCAGCATTTCATGTTCACGCTGACAGAATAACGGTGCACTGCTTGAATACAGGTATCCAACCATCGCTAACACCTACGAACTTTCAAGCGTATAAACGAATTTCCCACATTTTATCAAATGCCATCCAAATCCTAAAGAATGCTACCACTCTTTTAAACCAAATGTTTCTGAACATGCTAATATGTAGTGGACAAGCCTACTAGCATGCATATCTCTGTAGACGATTTCATTTAAAGCAATCATTTGCAAGCAATTCTTGGAAGGGCATTGCAGATTGATGCTCCAGGTAAATCCTCCAAGGATGTTAGATGTGATGATGCGAAACAAATCTCTTAGCACCGATGAGAGTACGTGATGGACAACTTCATGTCGAACAGAGAAATGGTTCGAGAGGAATGTGTTTCACTCACCGACATCAAGTGCTTTGACAGCTGTTCGGGAATATACGGATGGACCCTCATTTACATTTGATAAACAGAACGTGTAACAGAAATTTTGCCACGGGCAATGTTCATCAATCTCGTAGCTCGTAGATGCCTATACAATATGTAATCATAAATTCCTCGACAGATACCAGAATCTGCCATATAAATGCAGTCACACATTATTTTGTTCCTAACATTTTTTGAATAAATAACATTGTGTCGCTATGAAGCCGAACATTATGAATGTCAGTCAATAAGAAATATGGGTCAGCGAATCAAAAATGATACATCTGTGCGGTATGGCCAATTTGGTCTCATTCATGTTCTACATCTGCTGTATGTATCGCGGTTAACCAATCATGGCCTCGTTTTGCTCATCAGTTCGAAGCATGTGATAGAGAATGTAACACGCAACTGATGAAAACACCAAAGTTCTGAACTGTTCTCATGTGGCCTGTGCAGTCTCGAGTATTGAATATGAGAGTGGGTCAATTCATTTTCATGTTGAAACTCATCACTAGGCCAGAGTCGACCAAACGTTTTGTTTCATGTGTCGTGAACATATCAGTTAGGTGTGGAGGGACCGCAACTGTAGCATATCTCTTACATGCAACTGTGGCGCGGATGCACTGAGTTATATTTCCAAATTCGCATTTATGTTCCACACACATTGCAAATAGGGGTTTGCTTATATCGGTAGTAACACAAGCCTGCTCTGTGTAAATGTTGAGGAATTCGTCACAGCACCGTTCCGTATAGGAACGCAGACCCTCGTAAATCACTCGAGCTTGATCAAATCATACGTTGTGATTCTCATATGCTACGACCGATTCCCTCTCTAGTTTCTGGATTTGATGGGCGTGTTTAGGAGGAATCCGCGTGAGCCACTTGTGTTGGGCAACATGTAAGTTTGATTGCCTACTTGTCTCTCCACTGTAGCTGTCATTGCACTCACTGCATCCGGTTTCGTAAACGCAGTCTGTCTACTCGCCCATAAATCTAGATCCGTTTATCAGCAACGTGTTAAGCACGACGCCCAAATTGGTTGACTCCATTCGAACGAAATTTGGTGCGGATATCTTAGAAATCTCAGTTTCTCCCCAAAAAATTTAGAACTACTGTCGGTTGCACATGCGAATGCGTGCATTTTGTTTACTTCAGCTTCCCCATCAATTATTCATCTTTTACTAAATACAAACCCAGTTGTCTACTTCCAAGAAATATATTCTAGTACAGGCCGCCTCAATGTTTGCTGAAAAGTGAGCTTGAGTTATGCCCATTAAGTTATAATTTCGTTGCAAAACATCGCAGCAGGTATGTTGTTCGCTAGTTCACTGTTTATAAATCAAGTGCTCATATATAAACTTCTGGGCACTGAGGAAACTCCAATGGTGTGCACACAATGAGCTCATCCACATTATCTCCAATTTGGTTTCCTTATCTGTTACGGTCAATTTTGGAAGAGTGAGATATTTTCACCAACCGTGGTCTATTAAGACATTGATTAGTGTAACAACCTTACAGACATTGCAGTATAACATTCGGGCTTTGTCTATCACGTGAAGCAAAATTCCGACAGAACTCCGCTATTGCGTAACGAGGCACCAGCAACAACGTGCGTGGAACACTTTGGTCACATAATTACAAACATCTGCTTCTCTCTCAAATATACAAACGATACACTCCATTAGCCTAATTAGTTGTGTAATGCTGTTGTTGTCCTAGGGTCTGAACAGGCCACAAGCGTCACCCAACACGGTTTCAGATGGGACCAATTAATGCCAGTAGAAACAAGTTGTTAAATCACAGTGATTGCTGTAGACACTAAGTTTGTAAATCGCGTATGGAGCACAACAATCTCCCATTTGAGTGGAACCGTGATCCGGGAACTTGACTGCTTCAAAGGGACTGTCTGAACAGTTTCCATCAACGTCAACATATTTTGTGGCTGTTTGACAACTATTCTTACAAATGGCTTCACTTCCAACACACGTTATGTGCGTTATGTGCACGTAACTTCGAACTTATGTGTTTTGATAATGTCCTACGCTTCTGGCAAATGAAGTTTAACTCATCCTCTATCAGATGCGTTATCCATCAAAGATTATGTGAAACCTGCTCACAGTATTTGTCCCCGAACACTTTTGTGCAAGCCATAACTGCATCTTGCGACTGTGAAATACCGAATGAGTTGTAATCATTTCATCGTCTTATTTATTCTGGTCACAATACAGTCTTGTCATGTTAACCGATCTTGTAAAGTTATTGAAAGAACAGACAACTGCGCTTTCCACATTCATCAATGAAATATCGATATTGGCGAGCGAAGATGCATTTTCACTTCGATCACTCGGATTGCGGAAGATTACTACACTTGCATTCACGTCTAAACTCGACTTATAGTTATTGCGTAAAGTGAGACGTAGTGTTGGAAACATTTCACTGAATGCATTTTACGTCTGCAGCGATTACTCTATTCTGCAGTGAAGTTCGTCTTTGCTAATAAAATGTGAAAATACAAGCAATCAAGCATCGAGTAGGGGATATCTTATTTCAGTCAACCTTTACACACACCAAGTGATCACCTAAGTGTTGTTCGTATTAATTTCGTGCGCTCTTACGTGCCTCTTACCGTTATCTCCGTCTGAACGACAAACGGAAGTCACCGTAAAGAATGCATTATTATATGCTAGTGCTAGATAGCCGAGCGTGTGACGCTGTGATTTATAATGGCTTTTCGTTGGTAATATGTACTTACTTCCCAAACAGTTTACACCGGAGGCTACACACACACACACACGCTATCCTCATTATGTTGGGTTTCTTTGCTGTGGCAATCGCGGCAAATTAGTAATACGCGTGTATGCGGAAGGCTTTAGGAGATATGTTTACATGAGAATACTCGTGGTAGACATTTCACGCTATGCCAGAGACGAACTACTGACTGGTCTATGTGACAATTTTGGCTGTTCGTTCTCAGAAGCATACGCAGTGAACACCTAGGTGCAAGCAGGTTTGTAAACCTGTTGTCAGATTTGGTGACGGGACAGGGTACTCCGTCAAGTTGCAGAACAGCCAAATATGAAAGCAGCTTAATCGAGTGGAGACGCAAGCAGCAGAGAAGGTTGAAGTGGTTGATATTCAAGATGGGCGCCTGAATAAATTCGAGTGGATCCTTGCTAATGAAAATATTTATCTCGTCTTGATTTGATATATCACCACGCAAACGAAGTAACACAAACGGCAATCATACAATGCGTCACCAGTTGTTTTCATGTCATTCAACTTAAACCCGCACACGCTTCATGTCCCTGAAAACAATTGTGGGATTGTGAACTCAAGCGATGGGAACTACTGAGAAACAGAGGACCGTTTCATGTGGTGAGTAGCATCCTGTGCATTATACAGATTGCATGCTGTAAGCTGACTATAATAGCATTTCGTGCGTGCTGCTGCGAGTTTTTCTCTCACGATAAGGTCTCTTCACCCATAACATCTGACTGTCGCAAACTTTCCGTTGAATTTAATTTCCATCAGAAGCTGTTCAATTTATGATGATTCTCATGTACTTGCACAGAACAAAATCCACTTGCATTTAACCATAACTTACGCGTTGTCGTAGTGGCCACTGTGAAGTAATTGCAACGGAACGTTAGCATTTGGAGTGGAAATCCTGGTTGTTGCGTTCTAATCAAAATATGGTCTGTGTTTAAGTAAAAGTGGTCATTTGTATCACATTTCAATTATTCTCACAGTTCTAACCCTTACCGTCTCAGAAGCCCTCTTATTTACAACCTCACACTATTTCTACTACGCACGTATATGTATTGACGGCAATGTTGGCGTCCCTCATTTTAACTGTCTTCCGTTTCCCCGAATGTTTGTGAACTGTTACCGCTGTGTTCGATTCGACTTGAAACTGTCTGACCAATAAACAGACCAGAGTTTGCGACTCTGCTGCACAATTCTAGTGTCCTGCTAATCAAATATGCAGCATTAAACTTCCATCCTGTGTGCAGCACTATGTTGTGTGTCACACAAAACATTTACAGATCCGCATTAGAATTGTTCATGAGAGAATAAGAATTGAATGGGGAACCGCGTATTTTCCGGTGGAGCTAGCTGATGAACCTATTCGTCGACGTTCGATCGAACTTGACGGGTTGCCGAACGTTTGCCGTCATCACACCAACAGATATACGAAATACTGTCAAAACTTGCGGCATTGCTTTTGCTTTTAGTTCCCCGAACAGTTAGCTCTGTGAAGAGATTTCCAGCAAAGCTAGGACAGATTTCTGGCATGTTTATTTGCCAAAACTGTTCTTTGTTTCACGACGACGTATATCATTTGATGAGTCTGTGTTTTGTACACTGACAGACAACATGAAACCATAGCGAATCCAACGAAAACTGCCGTCTTCATGGAATACGCATGAGAGTGTGCAAGCGGAGACCCAGAGAATTTCGAATAGTACAATCTAGTGGTCGAGTATAGTCGGAACGAGCAACGAGATGTCTATTGCGCCGCCGTAACTGGGCTCTAGGGGAACACACACAAACAAACAAACATGTTTGAGCAAACGGATTGTAGGCAACTGTGGCTCTATAACGTGAACGTCCGAAGACACAAGAGACATCTCATTACTGTTCCCGACTATACTCGACCACTAGATTGTACTATTCAAAATACGCTGGGTCTCCACTCGCACACTAAATTACATTGTATTGTTAATACGTTCCGCTAAAACCGGTTATCACTGTTCTAATTCCTTCAACCACCTGTTTCTTAAGTGGACATTTTATTAACACACGATCAGAAACTTCGTTAGTATTTTCTGAATGGAGAGCAACAAATGCCGCCCCATTCTAACAGTTACAATAAAAATTACTTCATATATATATGTCGAGTAACATCCTTTTAATTCTTCATGGACTGAATGTGCATCTTGTTAAGGTCCATATATATCATAGAGGCTGATAAACATTTACACATTTACAAAGTGAGAGAGTCAAGCAATTGTGTGTTTGTTATTTCCGTTCTCCACTTGATCCCAGACCCATATTTCGAATTACCTGCCGAGACTAATATGTTAAGTTGTCATATGTCATAACGTCTCAAGGTACACGGCCAAATGAAGCAATATTACGAATCTAATTTTGAGACAATACTGCAAATTGTTCCCTTCTTCACGGAAAGAATAGAAATTGAAAAACTTACAGAAGTTCAAAGGCATCAAGGCACATAGCAATGCGCAAAATGCGCCAAGGCGGTTGTATTCGCGAAACATTTTTCTTCGACGATAATGGAAGCTCCTGCTCGCAAAAGCTTTTTATATATACTTTCGCTAACCAATCTGTGAGCTGACCAATAGGGGTATGGCAGACTTTCGATGTGCACAAGCAATTGAACAGAATGTGCATTTGTTAGATTCAGTAAGAAAAATTAACTACAAACGGCTATTTCACACAGAAATATCTGGTTCAGATCACTAGTGAGTAAGACAATCTTTATTCGATTCGGTGTGAAGGGGATTTTAACTTGGATTTGGCTGTCACGCTCTGTTCGACCATTTTTAACCTACTGGTAAACACGAGTTATAAGCACTAATAGTAAGTAGAAAACAACTCAAGATTTTGCGCAAACACTTTCGAAATTCTGCTGGTACCAGGGCGACTTAATTGTGATGGGACACAAGGAAGAGGCTTATACTTATAAAACGTTGACAAACTTATCGGAAATGAGAGGTGGATAAAAGGCACAAGGTTCGCGAGATATTGGTGCACGAGCTTTATGGTAATTATGGTATTCTGGGCACAGGCCAAAAGGCAAGAAACACTTACGCCTTCCAAACGCATTATACAGGATTGGTGTTGATGTGGATGCTCAATCTGACCCCCTTTATTGAAAATTGTCTTTGTTACTAAGCCAGAAATTTGCGGATGTGGCACACTACGAATATCGCAGAGAACGCCCGACTGGTCCTATCTGACAGTCGAATAGATAGGGACTATGATCAGCTCAAATGCCACACGCGAAACTGTTGCCTTCATTCTCCAGGTGAATTGTTGACTAAAATTTACTCTCAGTTCCTCAACATCGCTTCGATTTATACTAGCCGGTGTGTATCAATTAGGCTGGTGACTCTGGTAGTTGCAGTCAACCACGAGCTATGACCAATAGACGAGCATGCATTTGAAGTTAAAAAAATTAAACAGAAATTCAGAGGAATTTATGAATGCGTGTGAACAGGCAGGTGGCGGTTGCACGTACTGCTATACTATACACTTAAGCACCCTGGATCTGAGCTTTTCTTCCTAATCTACAGCAACTTTACACTTTACGAGAAACACAACAATAAGGACGGATGTCGAACGTAAGAGACAAAATAACCGATCCCAGATGCTGTCTACGGAGAGAATACTAATCTGCTAATTACGTGATTAATACACTTCTTCTCATGCAAGTTGTAATACTTGCTGATTCATATTTGAAAATTTCCGTTCGGTGCATTGTGAAACCCACGGCATGACGTTGCATAAGGCGACAGAAACCTGAGAGACGGCCAATGTGTGAGTTGCGTGAAAATACCCGGTTTAGACATTAGGAGAAACGNCTAGGACAGATTTCTGGCATGTTTATTTGCCAAAACTGTTCTTTGTTTCACGACGACATACATCATTTCTTGAGCCCGCATTCTACACACTGACAAACACCATGCAAACATACCGAAGCCAACGAAAACTGCCATATCCATCGAATATGCATGGGGAATGTAAAATGAGAGTGAGATATGAACAGGAACTAGAACAGTGATAACCAGTTGTAGTGGAACGTATTGACAATACGACGTAGTTCAGTGTGTAAGCGGAGATCCATGGAATTTTGAACAGTGTAATCTGGTGGTGGAGTATAGTGGGGAACAGCAATGGGATGTCTATTCTGCGGCCGTGAAGTGGCTCTAGGCAGACAGACACACACAAACGAACAAACAAACAAACATGTTTGAGCAAACGGACTGTAGGCACTTTTGATTGTACAAAGTGAACGTCCAATGCATGTACGTAGGATTGCCAGTCGAAGCATGGTAGTTGTGTTCGATTATTGTGTTTACTTCGCGTTTTCAAGTGGACATTTTATCAACCCACGATCAAAAACTCCGTTAATACTTTCCGAATGGAGAGCAACTAGTGCTGGACCATTCTATCATTTTGAATATACTTTACTTCACATATACATGTCGAGTAACATCATTTTTATTCTACATGGACATTCGTGTGCATGTTGTCATGGTCCGTATACATCGTAGGGACTGATACCCATTTACACTGCCGACATAGTGAGGGATCCAAGCGATTGTGTGTTTGTTATTTCCACTCTCCACTTGCTCCCAGACCCCTAATTTGACTTACCTGTCGAGAGTAATGTGTTGTAACGTTATATGTCATAACGTCTCAAGGCACCCAGACAAATGAAACAAGATTACAAATCTGCTTGTGAGACAATACTGCAAATTGTTCCCTTCTTCACGGAAAGAATAGAACTTGGAAAACTCACAGATTTTCAAAGGTATCAGGGCACATAGCAACGCACAAAATGCGCCGAGGCGGTTGTATTCACGAAACATTTTTCTTCGTTGATAATGTGAGCTCCTGCCCGCAAAAGCGTTTTCTATATATACTTTTGCTAACCAACCTGTGGGCTGACCAACAGAAGTATGGCATACTTTCGATGTGCACACGCACCTTAGCAGAATGCGCATTTGTTGGATTGGGTAAAAACATTGGCAACAAACCATTGTTTCACAGAGAAATGTCTTCGTTTCAGATTACTAGTGAGTGAGGCGATCATTATTTGATTCCATGTGAAAGGGATTTCATCGTGGAGTTGTTTGTCACGTTCTGTTTGACCATTTTTGAACTACTGATAAACACGAATTCTAAGCATCAACAGCAAACGGAAAACTACTCCGGATTTTGCGTAAGTCATTCCAGCTACTCGCGTCAACAACATTCTTCTAGTTCCGGGGTGAGTTAATTGTGATGGAACACGGAGAACNAATAAGGATGTTACATCAAGCGAGAATATTCTTTTTCTCGACACTCGAGGCTTGTCAAAATCTTGCTCGTCTTCTATCGTTGCACACCTCATGGAGTCCAACCACTCAATCGATCTCAATGACTCATTTCGTCCTATCTATCGCGCACCGGGTTTACAATCAAAACATATCAAAGAGCGCCTACTGGCAGTCGCGGAAGCCATAGCCATCCGTTTACTCTCCCCCCCCACTATGTATTCAAAAGCGTCTCGTGAAAACACTGAATCTTCCATGGCCTGGAGTTCACGTCCGGACCGAACAGATTACGTAATCATGACCACTATCTGAACAGTCATCAATAATTTGTACAATTGACCTGATCCTTCTGAAACTGATCATGAACCGTTCGATCTCTTACTGTACCTTTTCTCACACATGATTAATTCATATGAATGTGTTGTAATTAGCCTGATGATGAATCACCGAAAACAAGCTTGTTCGCTACACGTTTCTCCAATGTGTGAGTGTTCACAATGACGGTTTCAAACATTCACACACATTGCCGTCACCTCAGTCCACGGACACACGTGGACTGGATGATTACTTTCAACCACATGAATCCTCAGAACGCATAATCCATGTACTGCGTGATTGCTGATTGACTTTCACAGCATTCCCTCTTTGTGAAATAGTCGAATTCGATGTAGGTCGTTTTCATCCGTAACCGCTATAGTTGTCTACTTACATTGCTGTTGCATTTTTCCAATGCATAGGTTTTCTCGATTTCCTCAATTTTCCGTGAGACATTTTCGTTATTGCATGCTTATCCAAAACCTAGTCATCAGCGTCAACATCCCGATTTCTGTCCTCAGTAAGTGTGGTGCTAAAGTTTTGCGCCAAAACTGTTTATAGACGCATTGGTTCACGTGTTGTTATATTCGGGAGAAAGATCATTGCTTCTGCGTTCCACACCCTGTGCTGATCAGTGAAACATTATGTTGCACGGTTTTAGGTATGGAGACAAAGTGAATGGGGCTGAATACAAGGCAAATTTAATGAAGCCGCCAACCACAATCATTTCGGCAACCAAAACGGAAATGCTTGGTAATCTGTGGAGTGTTCTAGAAAATGTGTACTGCACGCTGTTTATCAAACAATACTCTGAGACTCCCGTCCGATTCAACCGTGACCACGGAGTTGAATGATGCATACCAGTGTGAAACAGAGCCCAATTGTGCAGAGGTTCCGTTTGCAGGGTAAACTGACTGTTTCACCATTCCGTTTTGACGATTGACGACCTGAACGCTCATTTTTGTTCAGTGGGAGGCAATGTGCAGGCGGATGGCTCGAGGTGTCAGTAGTTCACTAGGAACTGACCTATTTCTGCCTGTCTTTCTGGGTGCGGAGTATTCATGAGCACTTCAATCAGTTTACGGCAGTTCTCCGGACACCACCAGAAAGTGCGAAATCATTTCCCAATGATGAACGTTGGTGACTTTACATGTATTGATATCCAACTGCAAGCTATTTCCTCTGGACTACTGAGTTGGACAGTTCAAACTGTTCTGTGAGGTTATCACATCTGCTGGGTACTCCAGAACTCGCCAGAGTTTTGTGTCATAAGCCTGGGGGAGAATCGGTGGTTTCACTGTACTGGTTATTTCAAGGCTGATGTGAATGAATAACGGGAGTCCTAAGACGTGTCCTTGCGAGACGCAGCTGTCGGTCTGGAATCGCTGTTCATTCACCTTGACGTTGAGACTACCTTCACTCAGATAAGCCAAAAACCCTGTATGTAGGCGATGATCTAGACTCTAACCATTCAGTTTCAGTAACAATATGGAATGATCAACCCCGCCATAGGCTTTGACAGGTGCAGCCATAAATATGGCCAGTACTTAGCAGACACTTCCTGTCCAAACATCACAATCAATCACAAAGTATAGACTGAATCAGCTTCCTCCACGGAAGCTATCTAGGTGTTTGGTGATCATGCCAAATTTTCAGGGTTAGACTGGGGACAGTTGTTTGGTAATTACCCCTTGCATTTTCTACACCACTGGAAAAAACGCCACCGGTCGACCGTTTGGCGAGCCATCTCTGAAGATAGATGAGATAGCGAACTGCTCCCAGGCTTTCGGTGCTTAACCAGCTATTGTGGCGTACGTCAAATTAATGTGAGCGATTCTCTTGATTGGGTGGCATAGACGTTCCAGAAGACAGTGAGTATCAAGTCTGGACCGGGTGATTTGTGAGTTAGTAGGTTACCTAATTTCATTTTGACTCGCGGCACCAGAACTTGTTTCGACTATTTTATAATTCAGATTTCACCGATTTGATTCCCATTTCACTTACCGATTGTCGTTTTCTATGTTGTCCACACATTGGAACATTTATTACACAACTGTATTTTGCCCCAATATCGCATTTGTCAACGGTCCCAGCCTTCGGCCAGCCTTTCATCTGACGACTTTTATCTGACTTCACATATTGCTGGTAATCACGTGGACTTGACGATGACATCATCTGGCTCATGTCTCTACGGTTTGCTTTTTGCATTCGGACAGTAACTGAGCCTCGAGCGTAAATGCTAATCCGTTCAGGACTTACTCTTGCAAACCATGCACACCGCATACGTTTCACATATGGATGCACGGCATGCTAATCAATGCAATAGATGATTCATGCTGATCCTTCAACGGCGATGGTATGGTTTTCCCCGAAGTTCTCCGGGACCCAAGCAGTGATAAAATCAACCACAGATTGGATCACCGCCCAAATGACGGACAGTGTACACAATGAATTCACCGCGTTTCGTTGTGCACATCCAACCAACTGAACCCCGACATTCAGTTCAGATGGTCCGAGCAATTTGTGGCAGTGCATACCAGTTTCGCCATAACCTCACCAGTTTTCATCTGGTCTCATGCGAATGTAATGTAAGTGTCTACAACACGCCAATCTGAAGAGTTCGGATTGCCGTTCACATTGCTTGTATTTTGGGAGGTGGATTGTGTTCACAGGCAAGTGGTCTTGGCATGCAGTTCTACTAACAGTTTTAGTCCACTAAGAGTGAAACGGTTACATGACACAATTAAAACTAAAAATCTATTCGAGTCAGATTTTACGTAAAACACGTACCTAGTAAGCCTACAATGCCACTATCAATTCGAACGAACAGTTACCACACATTGTCATAGAAATCCTTCCTTTCAACTCACTAGGTTTTACGTTACATGGGAACGTCCAGAAGATTTGAGTAGTTCGCGCAAATATCATAGATGCAACTACCATGGAAGGATTGACAACCTTAGTTGTCACACCTTGAGTTTGCTATTTCGGGGTGGAAAGTGGTGCGGATTATTGAGAGTGTAACCGAATCTGTGTGATTATAACGCGCTCACTGATGAAGTTTGGGCGGAAAGCAACAGATCCGACCCATTGCGTTCAAGATATAGCTCATCGAATGTGTCATTTTAGCTGACGGTAGGCCACCAGTTATTAAGGGTGCCCCCGGATTTCACTCTTTATGGGGGCTTTCTCCACCATTTCGTGGGGATATTCACATTGCCTTGCGTTATTCATCTTCTGATTATGTGTAATATTTGCGCTAATACTTGCGTACGATTGTTGCTCGGAGCGGAGTGATGGGCACTGTTGATAACATAACAATGAAATAGAGTCCTGCGGATTCAGTAAATGTGAGGACATTTTCCAATCCTTGCAGACCTGATCCTGCGAGAGATTTGACTGGGTTATCTCCCTGTCGTTACTCTGATTATGGTTCGGTAGCCGTTATGGGTTTCATTCCGACATATCCGCACTTACACGCAACAGCATATTTCGGACTACTGGTCAGATTGTCAAACCAAGATTTGTGTGCGGAAGGAGATGAGCACGTACACTCAAGGCGAATTTTGGTTTCAGAATCGAACCAAATACGATCAGTTGAACATCACTCACAATTGGCCAAACGTTTCAACTAGTCCACTTCCACCAAGGATACAGTAGTCCAGTGTCACTTTTGATGGAGATCGTTAGTAATAAATATATTTAACGCTGTAGGGACTTAAACAACGGTTACGCCTTCTTGAGACAAATGTATTGAGTTCCACGCCAGTAACTTCCTTTATATGGAAAATAATATTCAATAGTATACTTGAAGAAAACAAGTCAACTTGATTGCGGTGAACCAAACTGAAATACTATTCATTCAAGCTCGCTAAGCTGTAGCGATCAGACAGTGTATTTGGGGACGAACTAAACGGGTTCACTGCAAACGTCCACTTGTGCACTCAGACAACACCACTCTTGACTCAACAATCCCTCGAACTGTCTGATGCGTGCAAAGACACTACGTATGAATTTGCATGTCTGTTGAATGCAACCACTACAACCCGATTCCTCACTTGGCTCAATAAGTGGTGAATGATAATTTCATATGGTTAGCACAGATTTCGGAGGGTTCAGTTAAAAACTCATGGAATAACACCAGGTTTCTTGCTAACATGTTGAGCATATCTGGCAATGTGTTTTGTGCACAAAAGAGACGAAAATTTGTTGCCGTAAGCTCCCACAAGTAGACATGTGCAACCCTAATCCTCGCTCACGTTTAGGAACGTGAGTATTTCCGTGTTTACTATTGATGGAACATCCCGACTTTGGAGCTAATACTACGGGGAATTCGGAGTCAGTTTCTGAAACCCGCTGAGAGCGGTTGTCTAGCATTCACTCCAGTTTGAGCAGTACTTCATCGCTAACTATCATAACTTGGGTAATGCCGCATCACCATATAGGCCCCAATAATTCGATGCAACACATGTACGCAGTGATTCCCCTCAACAACTGATTCATCAGAACAGATATACAGTGTATGATGGTTTAACGCGGCTGTTCTGGAAAAGTTTTACCGCCTCAAACCTCTTGGGTTGAACCCATAAAATATCTAGCGCGAACTGTTAGCGATGTCGTGGATAACTCTCCAGTGACCAAGCTATGTTGAATATAATTGCGCGTGTGTATTTCTTGTTACTCCTGTCAGACAGTATCTGCGTTGAGTCAACACAAATGAACGTGACTGCCTCTACTTCCACTACATAGTGCAATATCGAGACTTGATCAAAACACCTCAAATTTCCGACAAGGTAATGAGAAGTAACTTTATTCACGAATCTTCACAACATACGATTGAACTGTTTTCAATCTGTTATTAACCACGCGACTGAATAATACAACATATATCTAAGCACCTTTACGCTCGAAAGATATCCAATACTGAGGAGTTAGAAGGTGCAGATCAAAAGAAACAATATCCACGAGAGAAATGAACAAGTGCACAAAACGAACTAAAAACCATCGCCCCGTATGAATCAAAGTGCTTGATGGCCGAGACCTAGAGAAGATTGTTATCAACGCGAATATTAGGTCGGAATCCACAATGGAAGCGAACGTTACATTTAATTATTTAGACGTCAAGGATGTGTGGCGGTCCGAAAATCGATCCGAAGAGGATACGATCCTCATGTAAATTTTAATTGGAATAAACAAGCGGGAAACGAGCACAGCGGGGATAGTTATTAATCGGGTTCCAAACAAACATTAGAACAACCTTAGATTCACATTTCTAACGGTGTTTACTAACCACAGGAATGTTACCATATCAATATCGAGAGAGACCAGACCTCCTCATTCGGTTCGTTACCAAACACAATATGATAAATGGTTTCATTTCATTTGAGCAGACATATGACCTTACTGTTTCAGACAACCATCCCTTCCGTCTGAACAGACAAATTTATGGCACATTGTGTTTGGACCGCATAACCACAGTATACTCAAAAATTGTGTGCGGTCAGTCTAATGCGACTGGTTACAGATTCATGGTTACCCAACGCACGTACTGTGGATTGTTATTTTCTTAGGACTTAGGCCAAAATGAACAGTCTGTGTTTCACACAACACAACACCGACAGTATCATTTGCTTAGTGTTTCAGTCCGAATGCTGAATATTTCAAAACTGGACAGAAAGGTATGTGAGATGATTTATTGTCGTAACTGTAATAACCAGTCCATCCTCGCGACATCACTTTGAACAAATGTGACCCTCTCAAGTATGTCTTTGAGGTCCACGCATTATTATCCATACCATCGACAGCAATGCACCGTAAATCCACAACTGCTGTTTCCAATGTGTTATCAATTTTCATTTGTATATTGCAGTAATGTGTAGCAAACTGATAAGGATAGTTCATGAATGACCGTTAGTGCGTATACTAGAATTGCTGGTGTCCGTATTTGTCGAACAGTGCGAAACACATTGACTAAATACCTAACGAGGCTTCTGAAGGAGCTCTCACGCACCCCTACAGTATGTCTGAATCACAGGCTACTACAGGCGCCTTCCGTTCGTCTCTGATCGACTTCCGTTCATAGCCCTTTCGTTTCTATTTATATGAATGATAACGGACTTTCAGACAGTTTTTTAATCGTGCTCACCTCTATGTAGAATGTACAATTTAGTTTCTTCCCAAAATGAACATGAATGGCATGGAACAGATGGAGGCATGACGCGACTCGTCGATGAACTCATTTGATACACTCAGTGACCACGAGGTATGAAATCGGCCCGATACAATGGTCGCAAATATTAAGCGGTGACGGACCACATATTCGGTGCCCATCGAATCACTTTGTGGATGTGGCGCAATATTATTTACAATCGAAATCATACTTCCTGATGGTATGGGACAGAAGTGGACGCCAGAACAGCAGCCGTGGAAGAAACCAAATGCTACATTGCGAACACTTTGCGAGGGCGAATTTCACCTAGCAGTAATGTTGATATTGGTATTAATTGTTATTTATTAGTTGGATGATCGGGGTCTTTCATCTATGTGCTAACGTCTGCCAACATGCTAGAGCTTCAGTGATTCTCTACGCAACCTATGGATAAATAGTCAACTTTCCGGCACGTCATACAAATTTATCCGATTCAAACAGCACACGATTGTATTGTCGGATTAACTGATAAATTATAATGAAGCAGAATACTTGGTGGAAATCAAAGCCCAAAATGAAGCGTGAATCTCGGCAATCAACAAACTGGGAATTGCAAATTGAGTAACCTGAAGTCAGACAGCGAGCAACAAATAATTAGGAAGTGCGGAGGTTTACATCATCCGATGAACAGAACATGGTCCCATGATTAAGAATGCTGAAAACTGTGAGTTTAACAAGAAGCGTGTAAACCGTTCAATAGACCTGTTGACTCTCACGACATGAGAACACTCTAAACGCTATAGGTGACCGTAAACTTCGCTTTGCAACCATTTGATGTATTCACACGACCGAATTCAATGTTTGAACGAGGTACACATATCCCATGGAAATAAAATATTCTAACAGTTTGGTGAAGCCGCAGATCAAGATGAATGAACTATGAAGACCACTGTGTCAGCCAAACGAAGATGGTTTTTTCGAACCGCAGTCAATACGGGGTCATCGAAACGTGGACTACATTACCGATGAATTCAGTGGTTGGATTAGTTGTGTGAGAGTCACTGGCACGTTTGCTTATATTATATTGTGCACAAGATAGAGTATGGAGTGTCCCTATATCTTGACTGCATCCCGGATTAGCAAGTTGGCGTGGACGAAATTAAGAGACTTATGAACTAGGGGTGCCAGCAGCCAGCTGGTTTAACGGTTATAAAATACACCTTACTCACGATGCTTGCCGACCATTTGGCGGGGTGAGGAATTCACTTATAAAAACGAATACCTTCATTACTGTTAGATGCTAGATGGAAAGATGACGGCTCGCCATATTGGGCATGCGTTACTCACCAAGGAATCATCAACTAACATAATAATAATAATAATAATGGTATATTTCTCGACGCATTTGTGAGAAACACACTCAGGAGAGCGTGATCAACGCAATGATTTTTAGCATATACATAATTTAACACCAAACTTGATAAATGTACAACGAGTCAGCTAAGTGAGTAGAGCGACAAAACAAACAAAAACAAACATTATATGGAGGGAAAATTCAAGTCTAGGCAGGAAACTTTGAGCTCCATGGTTCTGAGAATATAGTGCTTGGGGTCTGCACGATTCGATAAAATAACTGATTTAGCTCTGTATCTCCTTCCATTTCTTCCATGGAGAGTAAGATAGAGGAGTATCAACGGACTCTGTCCGAAATGAAATTAGAACTACATTCCCTGAATGAGTATATAGCGCTTGCTCTCCCCGGTGTTGCAATCACCAAGAAAGCAGTTGCCCTATCAACTGCCCACATAGAGGAGGCGGCAGTAAGAATGAAGGAAAAAGCTCTCAGGGAAAAGAGAGTTGTCTTATGGGGCCGCTTCCCTACAACCTCTTCTCCAACCGAGCTAGCTAAGACAGTCCTAGGAACTTCCTTCTCCCCGGATGCCACAAACATGGTACTTGCGAGTAGGCTGCGGGCCAAGACAACCAAAAAGTCACTTGGCCTTTTGGTAACCTTGCCAGCCATGCTCAGTCCCGAGGTAGTGGTAGGCAAAACAGAGGCTTTAAAGTCCGCCAACGCCCATTTGAAAGGCGTATCTTTCGACCGCTCCCGGCAAGAGAGAGCGAGACGCGAAGAGCGGACCAAGACTAAGTCACAAATCTTGGCAGACCAGAAGCTACAACTGGAGACTAAAGTCG
This sequence comes from Paragonimus westermani, assembly GCA_008508345.1. NCBI lineage: Eukaryota > Metazoa > Platyhelminthes > Trematoda > Plagiorchiida > Troglotrematidae > Paragonimus > Paragonimus westermani. The sequence goes on along the minus strand of QNGE01002759.1, from coordinate 24,855 downwards.
TAGTTTCTGCTATCGACGTAGCCCCTCAGACCCCTGTGTCTGTTGTGGAAAGCGGAGGCACCGTCTGTATGGTCGTTCCAACGACCGGCGCCTCAGGCACAGACACAAGTATTGAGGATACACACACCGCGCAAAAACCGTCTTCAGAGTTACCCACCCTGAAACCCACCAAACTGCCCAGCAGAAGACTCTTCCTCCCAAGAGTTCGGAACGGAAGCAGCCTGCTAGGACCGCCTCCTAAAGCTCAAAAAGCATCCATTTGGCCCACCCCTATAAATATCTCTTTCAGTGGCCCCATAACACAGCGCCCTTTGCTGTCTTCCAAACCCCGCTCCCAGCAAACGAGGAAGTCAAATTTTCCGTGGGTAAAAACTTCCAACCACCCTCCCAAGCAGCGGAATTTGACGGGGACGCAAAGTTCCCAGGTGGCGGCACCCAGAACGCTGATCGAACGCCCGTTAGGGTCGCTGACGTACGCACAGGCGGTGATGTCGCGCCCACATCCTCGAAGAAGGGTCGTCAGAACAACTCGGAAGAACAGACCGAGTCCAGCCCCACCACCCTCCTCATTTCTAGGCCTTCTTTCCCAGGCTCTTCCTCGCACCATCCTTTCTATTTTCTCGCGAAATCCAACGAGGAAGTAGCTTTCAGATGCATGTATACCAACTGTCTGAGTCTGTTTAATAAATTACCGGAAATCAGACAGTTAATTCATGACACCCAACCCCACATGTTCGCCTTCACGGAGACCTGGCTTACAGGTGATATCAGTGACAGTGAACTGAGTGTTCCGGGGTATTCTGTTTACCGGGCTGACTCTGCCCGAGGGAGAATGGGGGGTTCTGCGATTTTTCTTCAGCAGTGTCTCCCGACACCCACGGTTATTGGTGGCTTCCAGTCCTCTGATAAATGTGACGCTCTTTGGCTTCGACTACCACTGCGCGGCCAAGACTCACTCCTAGTGGGGGTTATTTATCGTTCTCCTTCATCAGACGTTCCCGACGACAACACCCTTCTGGTAAGCCTGGAAAACTTCCTAGGCCTACAACGCTTTACACATCTGCTTATTATGGGTGATTTTAACGCACCCAAGATAAACTGGGCATCAGTTTCTCACCAGGACTGTGAAAGCGGATTCTCGACTTCCTTATCAACGCTGATACGTCGGAAGGCGTGGACACAGCACGTCACCGCCCCGACGCGGCACCGTTTTGGTCAGATTCCCTCTTTGCTCGACTTAGTTATCACTAATGAGAGCCACCTGGTAGACAGAGTGATCATCAAGCCACCACTTGGACACAGTGACCACTCTCTGTTAGCCTTTGACCTTATCTGTTACTGGTTACAACAACCAGCAAAAAGATTCACCGTTCGAAACTTTAATCAAGCAGATTTTAACGGCCTGAGAACCTACCTAGGTTCACTTCTTCTTGACTTGGACTCCGTGGACCAGAACTACCACACGTTTCACAGCGCAATTCAAAAAGCAGACGACTTATTTATACCGCGCAAACTGTGCATTTTCTCTTATCGGCCACCCCTTCCACGCAGGATACGTCGTCTTCTCGATAACCGTTCCCAATTATTCGCGAAGCATAAGCTTACTGGAAACTCAGAGGACCTAAGCGCGTTCCACATTGTCCGAAACAGGTGTAGGCGGGAAATCCGCGAACACACCAAACTCGTACAAGAGAAGATCCTCATAAGAGCCCGCGGGAACAAAAACTTCTTATTCAAGCATATGCGGCGACTAAGAAAGAACAAACCTTCAGCTCTTTCTTTACGACTACCCAACGGGGAGACTTCATCTGACTCCCTAGTTGTGGCCGAGTTATTCAGGGAGTACTTCTCGGCAATCTATAACGTCGTATCCCCGAGCTGGCATCCTGTACTACCGTTGCAGAAGTTCAGGCAACCACTCGTGACCGCTGAGTTTTCTGTGCTAGATGTCGAAGACCTTTTACTCAAGGTTAATCCTTACGGTGCAATGGGTCCCGACATGATCCATCCCAGAATACTCAAGGAAGCAGCTGTTAGTTTGGCTGAACCCCTTTATAAGCTGTTCAAGCAAACACTCCAGACTAGCATCCTCCCTAGCGCATGGAAAGAGGCGATGGTCACACCCATATTTAAAGTGGGTGACCGGCACTCTCCGGCTAGTTATCGGCCAATCAGCCTCACTAGCATCCCGTGCAAAATAATGGAGCGCCTACTAAAGCGCGCCATACTCAATCACTTCTTATCAAATAATCTTTTTTCTTCCACACAGCATGGCTTCCTTCCTAATCGGTCATGCATAACAAACATGCTTATTTTCATGGATAGTCTGACGGAGGCCAAAGACAATGGCCTCATCTCTGATGCCATCTTCTTTGATTTTGCCAAGGCTTTTGACCGTGTCCCACACGGCCCCCTGAAACACAAACTGGAAGCCTACGGTATTCAAGGAGAGGTTCTTCGCTGGATTGCCTCTTTTCTTGATAATAGAACGTTTAGGGTCAAGACCGGAGCAGACCTTTCGTCTCCCTCTTTCATTTCTGCGGGAGTTCCCCAAGGGTCAGTTCTAGGTCCTTTGTTATTCCTCATTTACATCAACGACCTTCCAAGCAACATTTCCAGCAGCGTCCTCTTATATGCAGACGACCTAAAAATCTGGAATGCCACTGATCCCAGCGCACTACAAATTGATCTTGACGCGATCAAGCGCTGGTCGGACGATTGGAGTCTCCCACTAAATGACAATAAATGTGCTCACATGTCACTCGGTGGAGATTCTGGCAATGCCTTCATGATTCATAGCGCATCTGGCACAGTAGATATCATGAGAATCGACCTGAAGAAAGATCTGGGCATCTGGTTGTCATCTAACTTGTCCTTCACGTATCACCATGAGATGGCGGCAAAAAAGGGATTTGCCGCTCTTATGATGATTAGGCGCACTTTCCCCCGCATGGACAAGAACGCTTTTCAAACGCTTTACGGGACTTATATAAGACCGCTCCTCGAGTATGCCAATCAGGTCGTGTATACCGGCCTGCAGAGAGACATATTAGCTGTTGAGCGTGTCCAGCGCGCGGCCACCAAGATGGTCGCGGGCCTGAGTAATGTTACTTACGAGTCTCGACTTGAAATTCTTGACCTTTACCCACTTGAATTTCGAAGACTTCGCGGGGATTTAATACTCACACACTTCTTCTTTAGAGTAGGTCTTGTAGAACAGTTCTTCACTGTAGCGAATGATGACGGCCGGCGAGGACATAATAGGAAGCTTTTCAAGCTTCGTCCTCGGACCTTTCTTAGGCAGCAGTTCTTTTCTTACAGGGTTATTAACTATTGGAACAGCCTTCCTTCTGAGGTCGTCAGTAGCGCTTCTAGGGATCGTTTTAAAGCTTTGCTTGATTCTCATTTATCTAAAATTGCATTATGCGAATAATCTTTCTCTGTTCTTGGTATTCACTGTATTCTCCAAGAGCGGTGCTACACCCTGTTTTCAATGATCGCCTTTCAGATCAACAGAAGCCCGCTGACACTGAGCAAGGAAAACCGACTGGATCCGGGAACCTTGGGCAGTTGCCTCGAACCCGTGTATCAATCGCTGAAATCGCTGAAATCGCTGGTACATTAATTTGGACTCCACAAGGTGATCGCTGGCCTGATGCTCAAGGTCGTGCCAAAAAATCGGTTTCCGGAGCATGAGGAGAGTGTGTTGGCGAAGAGTTTGCCCATTATTTCATGTAGATAGTCCCGAAAAAAAGTGCAGAAAAATTTTTCGTGATGTGGGCGAGGTGGGAACGCATATACTTTCGTGAGGAACGCATGGACCTGTCGACCGGACGTCAATCTTCGCTGAAATTCCTAAGAATTTCGAGGAGCTCGCGATATGCACAACCACTGCGGAATTTTAAGAGTCCGGGCGGGGTGGGATGTTTTCTCGCACGAGATGTATCAGTGAAACCAAGACTGGAGAGGAATTATGCGATAAACTGGATAACGTGAAACTAAGTATGTGAGCTATGACGAACAATAGAACATGTGATATTCTGACATAACCTAGGAGCTCCTATGTGACGTTAACAGCATTGTGTTGGTTGATGAAATATATACCACATGCAAACAACTGCTATTGAATAACGCGAATGGAGATCGATTATAAGCTATTCCTAGTGTACGACTTTAGATGTCTATTATCTTTGTACAGACGGTATATAGAATGAGAAGAATGTTTGACAACACCGAGAGGTTTTCGGGTGGTCTATCAGGGGAGGAAAAGGAAGAGTTTCGGCTCGAGGTTATTATGCATTCATGAGACAAAAAGATTGGGGTTTTTGAACGATTTTAGGATGTCCAGCTTTTGCATGGTGGTTTACAACACAGACACACAAGCTATCAACAAGTATGGGGTGAGAGTGTGCCAGGTTGTTTGGGTTGTTACTAACAGGCATGTATATTGACACCTATACGTGTTGACTATAGACATGTTATCATGTTTGCTGGCATGTCTGAAAGGTCTATCCTGAAAGCGGTAGTTTTGATCGGTTCGAGAGGTGCATGAATTAACATCACGCAAAACAGTGGGTTTTTCGTCAGATGTTATTAGGTCCGTTTTCGAAGATAACGTCCTCAGACAAGTATAGCTTGAAAATGGACATGGCGTTCGTCATTGTTAAGAAAGTTTCTAAGTTTCGTTTGAATTGGTGTATATTCTTACTGGACCTAATTGCATACGGGAGTGTGTTCCAAATGTAGAAATATTTTACTAGGAAAAAATTTGACCGCAGTTTTTTCCGAGATTTAAAAACTGTTAAAGTGAAGTCCTTGTTTCTGAGGTTATACTTTGACCTGTGTTGTAAGCTAGTCGCGAAGCTGACGGTGAATTTACTGTCATAGACCAAACTATACATGAGTGAAAGGTTGAGCTTGAGTCGCCGTAACCAGAGAGGATCGAGTACAAGCATCCGGCAGCGTTCTCTGTAGCTCAGAGAAGATGCATGCTTTTCGTGAATGCACGTTGGAGGCTTTCCAGAGTTAGCCTATCAGACTTGCGCAGGTGGCCATATATGAACGTGCAGTACTCGAACTGGGGTCGTACGCATAGTTTATAAAGGTGCAACCGTGCAGCAGGTAGAAAGAATGAGTGTTTAATGTAACCTATCGTCCGTCTGGTTTTAGCGGCTAGGACAGATATATGTTCTGCGAAGTTGAATGAGTTTGAGTAGCGCAATCCCAGGTGGGAAGCTGTATACAAGTTTGATATCGTCAGCGAATAGGAATAGCTTGGCATGCTTGATAACTTTACATATCGTATATATATATGAGAAAGAGTAACGGTCCCAGAACGCTTCCTTGTATCACACCACTAGTAACTGGTCTGGGCGTTGAGCTATTGTCTCCTATTTTCACTAGTTGTGTGCGGCCTGTAAGGTTTGACGAAAACCAGCTAAGCAGTGGATCACATATACCAAAGGATGCTATTTTGAGCAGGAGACGCTTATGAGGCACACGATCGAAGGCCTTCGCCATGTCCAACAGTATAATGATAATCGCCTCACCGGCATAAGTAGATTCTGTCACATGGTTAAGAAACTCTAGCTGGCATGTCATGCAAGAACGCTTGTTGAGAAACCCATGCTGGGAGTGGTTTATAAGGTTTCGTGATAACAAGAATTCGACTATGCGACATTTTATTATCCTTTCTAACACCCTAGAACAGATTGAGGTATGGTTAATTGGACGATAATTGCTGACTTCATGTCGCGAGCCACTTTTATAGCGGGGCTTACTTGTAGAGTTTTTCCACTGAAGAGGGGAGGAACCTGATGTTAAAGAAAGTGTATAAATATTAAGCAGATGTAGAGGGATGTCTTCCCCTCCGTATTTTAGAGCAACAGGGTAAATGCCATCAGGACCAGGTAAGTGAGAAGGTTTGATAATAGCTAACTGAAAGCGTATGAGCCATGCATCAACAGAGATATGGCTTAGGAACGTACTTGTACTTACAGGAGGAGGTGGGGGCAGTATGTGATTTTCGATGTTGAAGGAAGCAGCAAAATATGAATTAAAAACCTCACAGATTGTTAGAGGATCATCTACAGTGGTTTTGTCCTGCAGTGTCACTACTGAGATGGCAGGGTCTCTCCCATTATTCCTGCGTCTCATTAACTGCATCAACTGCGAGCTCTTATCTGTGCTCTTAAGCGCACGTTCTTCTTCACTCATGCGGAGCATTTTGGTTCTATATTCAATTGCATTGAACATTTTATGCATTTGCATGAGAGAGAAGTCGCATGTTTTTCGGTACCGTGATTTAATACTTTTGAATTTACCTTGCTCATTTGGAGTGAGACTCATGCCGTTACCGTACACATTGCGGTGTTTTGACTTTTGCGGGCCTAAGATGTTCATGCAATACCTGAAGTGTTCATTAAATGCATCGGTTGCAATACTAGGATCGGAGGTAAGAAAGAACGTGTTCCATTCCAGAGATCTCAGCAGTGTGGTGAACACGTTCCAGTCGACGAATTTAGTTTGATGGTAGTGTATGACGGTCGACTCTTCAACAGCTTTTAGGTCGAACGGTAAGTTCACTATGTTATGATCACTTCCTGGAAATTTTTCCAAGACGGATACAGTGGTAGAAGAGATGCCTGTGGTAAAGATGAGGTCTAAATTGTGGTCTAGTCTAGTAGGCGCTAAAACATGTTGGCGCCATCCGTTTACTTGGATACATGCAAGGAACTCAGCTTGACATGAGGGGGCGGTGAAAGAGGTCCAGGAGATATTGGGCATGTTGAAGTCTCCGCCAATTATTTTGTACTGTGAAGGTAGGGTTGATACATAGTTCATTCCGTTAATGAGGTTCGTCATGTCGTCCTGAGTGGCGTTAGGTGGTCTGCAGACACATCCTAAGAGTATTTCACAGGGTCCAGTCGACACTAACAGCCACAAGGAGTCATCTATCATACCAAGACATGGCTCATCGAGTATGGTTGCAGAATATTGCTCCCTTAGGTAGATTAAACATCCTCCACCTCGTCCTACACCACGATTTCTGCGGAACATGTGATAACCCATAAGTTTTAGTTGTGTGTCAGGAGTCTCAGGGGTACACCAAGCTTCAGTGACTAGAATAATATAAGGATTATATAAGAATATAAAGCATCTAAAGATATGCATCTTATTAATTAGCGAACGTGCATTGAAAAGCAGCAAACTTAGTGCATTTTTCTTGCACGGCACCGTTTTTATACTTTTAAAATTGTCCAAAACAGAAACATTTTTGTGATTCAAGGACTCTGGTGACAACGCTTGGTCTTATGTCCTTGTAATGAGCTCATTAGAAGATGGTTGGGTGTCACCTGCGTTTGAGTCCATGATAGGAAGTGTTGGAATAGTGCAGGTAAGGTTTGGTTTGGTAGTGGAACAATGGGGGACGGAGCTAGCAGGGGAGGTTTGAAAGGTATGTGTCCCTCTAAAAATGGGTGAGGCTGAGGTGAATTGGTGATGCCTGCCTGCTGGTTGTCAATGAAGACATTGCGGGTTGCTTTTAAGTGAGCATTCGAAGTGTAGGGTCTATTCGTATTGAATAGGGTGTTGAACATAGGATGAACATTTTCAGAAGGGCTCCAGTTTAGTCTTGCATGAATAGATGCGTCACGCGAGATACTGCGATAACTAGGCAGAGGCCTGTAGTCGGGGATGGTAGGAGATGCGTCTTTTTGATCGCTATATACGGGTTTGCGTTTTCCTGCTTGTTTATTCCCTTATGATGCGCAGGAGGAAACCTCTGGCGACCCGTAGAGTAATGATTTGGAGAGTGTTTGTTATTACGGGCGCCCCATTGGTGGTCGGTTTGTGGTTTCCAACGGGATTGGTTCGAAATCGAGACATCAACGTGTTTTTATTAATAGACTGGCGGTGTCCTGTCTTGTGTGGGCCGGTTTCCGCGCAGATAGGTTGCGGACTAGACATTCCATTGATTTCTATATGGACAGAGTCGTTCGTGTGCCCACTTTTGCCGGTCGGTTTCTCTACCGAGTTACCCCCAATGCTCGGCACGCTGTTGGAACTGTCAAGATCTACTGTTATATCAATTAGGTCAGCGAATTTGTTCTCTTTGATGGAGTTAACATTGTCGGTAGGGTCACTGGTGCATTCGGGAGTAGTACAACAAAGCGATACTGCCCAATCTTTGGAACCCAGATTGTCATCTTTGGATGTCCTTGTACTCTGTTTCGATGCATCCTGGATGACATGGTTAGAGACGGAGACGGAGGTTTTACCCAGTAAGAGTTTTTGACATTCTCTTTCAAGGGGCGTTCTGTCCTCCATAATTTCCAACAGTTTAAGCGAGGTTTTAGACTTAATAAGGTCCTGGCTCTGTATGAACTGTTTTACATTTGCCTCGCTATGGAATTTGAATAATAACGGGCAGCAGAACTTTTGTGTCTTCTTTCGAAGACGGATGCAAGTATATGATGTTGGGTCTATTCCAGTAACCTTCAAGAGTATCTTCTTAATGCTTTCTAGGTGCAACCTATCTGGCACATTGAATACGATGGCATTGTTTGAGCAACGCATCCGCTTTGTGATTTCTGTTACCAATGTGTTTATGAACACACTAGCACTCCGGATGTTATTCATCTTGGGACTTTCGGGCAATTTGAAAATGTATGACAAAGAGACCAGATTCTCTTTTAGGGAATTAAGTGCAGTATGACTTGTCCTTGAGTGGGCGAGATCTGCTCCTAGCTTAGAAACCTTGACAAATAAATCCGCCAATACACTATCTACAGGAACAGTACAGTTTTTAGTCTGAGGAGTGGCAACCATCAAGTTATCTTCAACCCTTTTAACGGCAGTAACCTTAGGAGAGCCTACATAAGTTCCGGACCGAGAACCTTTGCCTTTAAAACGATTAACATCGGCTTTAGAGCTCGATATTGTGGCTTTGGCACCAGCGGATTTTGTATGACGAGTGATTTTGGTCACCATGTTTCGAAAATACAATTATAATTTCGGTTAGACTCGGACGTAAGTGGAATGTGATCAGATTATACAGGATAATAGTATCACCGATAACAATTATAAGGGAAACTTCAAATAAATTATTCACGCAGTAATCACTTGCCCTTTTCGAAACGCGCGCCTTTTGACCGCAGCGTTCACATTCAGATAGACTTTCCTGCCATCCCCTTTTGAAAAGAAGCACTAGACACGAGTTTCGCTCTCATTAGAGCTCATCAGTAGTGCATATCCTTGTCACGGCCGGCGATTGAACTCCGGTCATTCCAATCATGAGGCAACCGTGTTGACCACTGCGAAATTCACCTTACATTAGGCACGACCGAATCATCAAATCTGAACGCTCAACCACTCTCGCTTGTGAGCACTGATCAGGTTGCCCGATCGTTTCGAGAGGTGACACACTTACTGCCTGTTAACTCCAATCGATAACCCCGCGATTAGGTCGAAATCTCCGATCTCATTAAACCTGCTAGGCGATATTTAAGATTACTGATTAGTAGTTGGGGATTTGGTTATTTATTTGTATCCAAACTCATCTAACGTAAATACCACCTGTTCTGTAAATATACCCTCAGACGTAATCTGTGTTCCGTTCATGTGCCAGTCAGTAAGTTTTTATTTTCTGCGTATCCACCTGCAATCAGAGGGTAGTCCTAATATTATCAACTGCTCACTTCGATGAGAAAATCTGCATTTCTCATGAAAATTATTCGGCATTTTGTGTTCAGATGACTGTTCCACGGGAGGCACGGCAAGGACTCCATCGATATTCGGTCGGCTTGCCGTCTTCATCCATACAAATTTAGAATACTACTTACAAAGTTCAATTTCCATGTTTCAGAATCTGCACTCACGTTCATTTGATAGAACGATGCTGAACTCAATAAGTTCTGTTCCGCAAAATCAATCCGCGGCATTTTGTGACAAATCGGTACTGCAATTCCTTGATACCACACTAACCATAACGCCGTACTGTGCACATCAAAATCAATCACTAGGAGCACAGTAAGGATGACGTTTTCAACAAAGTGGCAGATTGAATGTCCCACCCCGTTGTAACCAAGGTGAAAGGAGATATGTGCTAGTCTACGTAAACATGCTGCCGTTGATTTCTGATATTCCACATGCAACCGCACGCGCCTCAGCTGGGCTAGCCATATTCAGATCAGTGCTCATCAACTCTTCAATCTTTGTCAACACCGGTGGGTCAGGTGCGCTTCAAGCCAAGCCAGCGAGAGTTGTTAGTAACTTTGATTGCTCCAGACGAAAGGTATCTCACGATCATGATTGTGGGATGTGGATGAATGACTGTCTCTCAATTCTACTGTTTGCATGTAATCTATATGGGAAGAGGATAGACAGGTGCTGTGAGTGACAGCGAAGAGATATCTCCTACCGTCACAGAACCAGTTGGAATCAGTCCATACCGAACCAACTGTCATCTTATTCCATCGACTTCTTAAAACCAGCACTGATTCGGTTTCCTCTTACATGACCATGTCACACATGCGCATTGGAGAACATGTGTACATTCTGTCAGCTACTGTCTAGGCATGGAGACGGAAATAAGTATGGAGGGTTTCTTTCGATCAAGCCAGTGATTCTTGAAATAACCGTAGGTGGCACTGTTTTACATAAACGCCTTGCTTACAGTTTAGCTGCTCTGGTATATAGCTCTATGCATTCTGGAGGGACTGAGTGACAGAGATGAAGGAATCTGAGTTAAGTAATCGTAAATAACACTCACAGAACGACATATGCCAGATTAGGAATGTGGCGTAAGGCCTGCTGCAGAAATAAATAAATGGAATTCGCTGACAGGCTATGCTAGTTGCAAGCCAGTGATGTTGAATAATATACTCTTCACTACTTAACTTTAACGAGTGGGCTCGCATATTTGTTCGACGATTGACGCCAGCTTATTTCGAAAATCAACTGGCCACTCCAAAGCTGTGACCGCACATATCACGCCCAACTAAACCTAACTGGCCGACTGAGATTGGAACAATTGTGTTGAAGTGCAGTTCCTTCTTCATAAGAACCAACAACTGATGTTTGAGCTGCGCCATCTGGACTTGATTTTGTCCACGGTCCGAAGAAGCCGAATTGCGTACCCGATTTTTGCACAATCAAAAATGTTGGTGAAATATATGTTTAGTCGTTGTGTACCAAACATCAAATAGTGTTCAGATTGCATCCCAAATTTGCTCCGAAGAACAGGTTTCGATATACTCAGCCAACAATTATTGCCAGTCGGTAGATACAATTATTGGTCCTAATAGTAAAAGGCCTTAGTTCTGAGATTAGTTCGCATAGTGGCATACGACGGGATGTGTTTCGAAATCAACAGTGTTGAAAAGTAGAATTCTCAGGCTACCCATCGGTGTTCATCTGACTGTTGAGAGTAACTGTGCATTATTGGTATGTCTGTTGAATATATGGAGTTGCGGACATGAACATTTTCTGCGCGTCTACTCCTTGTTAATCTGTCATTAAGTTTGAAGTGTTCCATCACTGAACACGTGCAATCATCGTTGGATGCTCTTGGTGATATCTCCCGTGTTGAAATGTACCAAGCACTCGGTGAACTCTCAGCTACTCAATNTTCCACAACGCAGTTGTAAACCGGTTCAAGTTCGGCTGCGCATTCAACTGTAGTCCATGTGTTGACTCTCAGATGCGTTGAGCACACATCTCGAAAGAACCTGTTTGGTATATTCACCGACGTGGAAGCTTGAACAAGTAGCTTCATCATGCGTCCATTACACTAGTCGCATACATACACAGCCGTCGTACCATGTAGAGATAAGATCAGCTTAAGTTTAAGGGCTTCCTTATCGTGTCAAGAGTGCAGATATTCAGTATGCTAAAAAGTCGTGCCTTCCCAGGGAACGGCGAAATATATACACATATAGTTCGGATTTGCGAGTTTTCAGGACGCTGATTGTTGCTGCTACTCAACTGAAGTTAACACTGTCATATAACAACTTCTACCGAGGTTAGTGTCTAATTCAAGTATCTAGGTGCAGCGTACACACATTCAAAATGAGTTAAATGCAGCAGTTTTCAAACTACCTGTGAATATTTGCCACTGACTGCGTCGAGCACATTTGTGAAGTTGCAGTTTCTGAATGTTGCATACGAAGCAGCTAACTTTCAGTTGATTATATTTCTTCGCTGAAGTTCTCTCGTTCAAGTTATTCGTTTCTCATCAAGTTTCAGACCTCTGAGCTAATTCCATCTGGGAAATTATTCGTTACAGCCTGTCAACCTGGACAAACAGCAGTGACCATAGTTTAGCTTCCACAGAACTTGATGAGGACAGGTTTGGTTGCAGTCTGCATTCACCCCCTCTATGGCAGTGAACAGTGGTTGCCATGATACATACGTGTCCTAGCTCACAGTCGTCAGCTGATTCAAATGAACCAGTGGGTACCAGGTGTTCTGGCGACCGTTGACACTGATTGCATGCATACTGAATTTCGGCGGAACGCTATCAATTATAATCATCAGTCTCCATACGTGTAAGCGAAACCAGTTGTGTTCAGATTGAGACCGCCTATGTTGGTGGATGAAGTAAGGAACTGGGCACGCTACCGCTAACTGGTGTTGTGGGGAATCGCCCGCAGGACGACAGATAACGACAATCACATATTGCCGCTTGTGTGAATAGGGCGAGTTCATGTGCGATTGGTGCTTAGTTGACGGGCTTTATTATATCTGCCGCCGAGAATGGTATCTTCCCGGACGTCCACGAGTGCCACGAAATCGATCTAGGATTGTATCATTCTGAAAGCTGACTCGCATGGAGATCAATAGTATCCACTCACACCACTGTGATTTCAGCATTTGGAGGGAGTTCTTGGGAAATTCAAACTTCCCTTCGTCGCTGTCAATCACTTGCCTATTATCAGTTGAATTACAAAGATAAATGTATATGAGCAATATCGAACAGGCCAAGCCAAATGCAGTTAATCACCTGGACATGTGAACAGGATGGTTGGAAGTCTCAACGCATCTCTAGCGAGGTAAATATGATCAAGTCATTGTAATTGATCTGAAAATGAAATGCAGAATGCAAGATTTTCCCGATGATCCCCTCTGTTTGTTTCTGCTGTCACTACGACCACCCCAGCAAGTAGGAAATCAGACGCGCCCAGCATGTCGTCGCCAACATGATACGCATGTTTGATGTTAACTCCCATATTCCACGCGTGTGCACTAGAGATCTTACTATCCGTGACGCAGACAGCATGACGTTAATTTTCAGCAGTAATACTAAAGACTGCTAACGGACATTGACCGAGCGGATGTCAGTCCTACCGTGTATCTTTGGTTTGCTATTTAGTGGAATTATTTTCACCGGAACGCCCCTCAGTTCAGCGGTGCAACTGCTTGAATTGAAGTGAGTTAACGCACATCTCGTCACATAGTGGGTTAGGCTGATTGTACCTATCAGAGAAACGGCAGGTAGATAGCTCAGTCTCATGGTGTCCATATCGTTACCCTCAAAGTCCGCAGCCAGTTTTTCCATTCTACACTAGATGCGATAGTTCCATCCCAGTAGCGTGAGATGAAACTAGAAGCGTTGAAATATATATGACACCATTCTGTCTGTATCAGGGCCGATTCCTGAAACGGTATCCTCATACAACTTGCAGACAATTTACACAAAATTTTATAGACATTGCCCTGAAATCCACCGTACACAAATTTCACACACTGACCCGATCGGGCATCGTAGGCATAACGCATGAAGTGCCCCATGCATGGTCCTCTCTCGGGCAGTAGAAGGCAGCGTTCTGAAACGAAGTGGAAGGTCGAATGTCAAGGTGGAAATGGATCACCAACAGTCTAGAAGTTCCGTTCGAATACTTCATTCAAATTACGACGGGGTTGGAAATCAGACTCACGCTGCAATGCACTGCTCTGTTGGACTATCAGGGTGCACACGAGTGCCGCAATGACCATCGCGGTAGGGCGAAAAATACCCATTTCTGCTTCACTCGTGAACTGAGCTCGGTCAGTTTGATCAGCTGTGTATTTATGGAAGACGGTCAGAAATCGTCTCTTCATGGGCGTCAGCTTCTAGACAACCAGGCACTATAGTCTGATTGATTACAGAGGCGCATGAGTTCAGGACTCGTTATACGTCACCGAGTTCGTGTCAGTGATATGCACCTGTCAGCAAAGACATGATCCGATGTGGGTCGAGAGATTCGTTGGGTGTGCACAAATTTTGTTCTGAAGCACAGAGCTCGATTGTTGACCATATGAGAAGTGTGAACACCACTGGTTCCGCGCTGTTCCGAATCTCTAACCTCGTCATTCATAAGCATTCTATCACCTTGGATCACTCCACTAAGCATGTTCACGCCGACAGGACGCGTGGAGTTGTGATTGTGCATCACCACCGGAGGAACTATTGTTTCGCTGCACGTTGCGCAGTCAGTTCAAGCCCAACAATGAGCTCCACATATTCGAACATATTGAGCAATTTCAGGAGGATATCACGCGTACTTGTCCACAGTCTCCCCATTCAATTTGACCCTCCAGCTGGTTTCATTTTGAGAGATCGCTAGTCTCGAGTTTTGCCTTCGTAGGAGCTCGGCGCTACTAATCGGCAGACTTCCAAATAATGTGTTCGATGATGCCGATGTTAGGATGTTTCATATGCGAATCGAACACTTATTCAGAGTGCTGTAAAACAAGAAGTCGGGGAATTTCAACAATTTTGTGCTACCCACAGCTCTGCTGCATACCACAAAGCAAAGCTTGAGCACAGTCAGTTGACGAATATCACGAAACAGGTGGGCCTTGATGAATTATTGTACACTTCTATCCAGAAGTGTGGTCAGGGAAATTTGGCGTCGTCATACACCAATTTTCGTCTTCTCAGCTTGAAGCCAAACACCCGTTAAATTCCGACTTCTACTGTGTATTCTTATGCAATATGCTATGTTCGTCAAGTCGGATGTTCCATGTGCTTGAGTTCAAGTGAAAATCATAAACATCCCTTGGCCACCCATATTTACATGAACCCACCATTTTTACATAGGCCAGAACAATGGAGCTACGCGGACACGATTAGATAAAACAGTGCACGTATGACCCACATGATGAGGCGTCAGTGTCAGCAAGGGTTCACCAGTGAGCTATGACGGAATAACTGCACGAAAACGAAGCTTCACCAAGTGAGTGGCATTAAACTCAGGTAAAATTTCGGCATTCAAATCTATAGCACAAGCGATTCACTGCACGCAACTCAGGTGATCGAGACAGTGTTTGCAGCGAATGCGTGTAGCTGAGGGTTTTGAATGTGAGAAAGAATAGAACGACCAATTGAGGAGTACGCGCGAACAGGTAGCGTGGCCACCAACTTTGCAATACCACTGACGCAGCAGTCGTCAAGAACACAATAACGCTAGTCTCTTCGGAGCACTTCGTGTTGCACTTTCAGGTACTGTTTTTGAAATGCGAGAACGTTTCGAGTCGGAATGTCCACTTCCACGGAGCACACAAAATTCCGAGACGCACACGAACGGCACAGTCGCTGTTGGATGAAGCATCCAATTATTTATTTATTTCGGACAGTTTCATCATTTGGTACTAATGTGGTAAAAACGTCTGCGTGCACTGATAATGTGGGTTGGCTTTGACCTTACCGCAGTTACGTCGAATTTCTCTATCGTGAGTTCGTAAGCACACTGTAGAACTTGCACAATCATGGATGAACAGCTGGCGCTCGCACGACCAAATCGCGGTGACGAATCCGACGTGATGTGGACTGGCAGTAGCTTGAGCCACAGCTTGGTTGGCACGACGCAACGGAAGCACATCTGGAAATAACCAATCTGCGTCCCAGAACAAGATAACAGTTACGACGATCGGATATGTTGAGTGCATCCTTCATACGAAGCAAATTGAACGGCGGTCTGTCAGATATCTGACAACACCTCCTGGAATAACATCTGCTTTGCAAAGATGTAGAAGTTATGCGAGGATATCCTCAGTAATACGAAACCATGAGGAAAATGATGATCAGTGTTGCTCGCTCAAATGTTCCTTTTGCACAATTTTACCACTCTGAAGATGAACGTTCATCGGGAAATTGTCTGCATGCGATTTGCACGCGAATTCTAAATGGTTCGCTAGAAAACAGGCCATGTACTAGTCATGCAGGCGGTGGGGCTCATAGTTCAGCGAATTCTCTAATCTCTCTTATGTGACTTGAATGGGTGGTCATAGCCTAAATTCCCGTAAATTATCCTGGGTTGTAGAGAAACCAGATACATCGAAATACCAATCGGAGGTCGAACTCTTTCTCGAGACGCCGGAACCCTCATCTCTGTATTACTCATTCTCATTTCATGCACGCTGAGTTAACACTGGCAGATTGTTCAAACCACCCTACTGGCGCGTAGGACTGGTTTGGTTGACTTCCTTTTGTCCAATCTTGACTGTGTACTTCTCACGCTCGAATCGAATCCATTAGTTGACCCACAGAAATGTAATAAGCTGATAATGAATCTCCCAAAAACATGTTTTTTCTAGCTCGTTCGTGTTCTGAATGACCGCGTGGGTGTTTCGAGCCTGTTACACAATCACCAGAAAGCGATATTTCAATAGATCGGAAAGTGTATAGGGAACTGTCTTTTTGATCTGTCTTTCGTGAATGATAAGATTTTTCCATTGAATTAAAGGCAAATTCATGTGCGGTGCTAGGCACTCAGGCTGTTGATGATCAGTGTCATTAATTCCTACAGGCTGAAACTGACTGCCTATGATATGTGTTCAAACAGAATGGTTGTCTGACCTGGTTCACCAATAAGGTAATACAGCTGGTTGTGTTGGACCAAAGTCACCTTGTGTAAATGAGAACTGCTATATGTTAGTCTTCCGTTTATTGAGAATCCTTTGGCTGATGTAACCAAAAATTTATTGAACCGTTGACCGTAATACTCAACTTGATGCTCAGTTGCGTGTGAGCTTCCGTCCAACTTATATCCTCTCACCAAACCTCGAAAACTAACGTCGCTGTTCCGCAGTCAGCCTTACTGTCCCATCACTTGCTTGCTCACGTCAATCGCCACGCATTACCTATACAGCAAGAGGCCTATTTGATAGGACATATACACATCATCCTGCGTGGTGGATCAGTGGTGTGACTAAAACGGTTTCAAGCGCGACTGCTGCCCATTCGAACGACTTTAATCTTTCTATCAGTAAGAAAGCTGCTTTGCAGAAGACGTTCGTGGGGACAGTTAACCTCCCCCGACCCACAGTCAGTCTAGCCCATGGTTTGGAACAGTGATTGAGTAACCGATAACAAACACGCCGCCTATAATCTCTATCAACCGTTTACTTGATTCAACTTAACTGCGGTTTTCATATATGTTGTGTTGTAGTTCGTCTGACGATCAAACACAGGAAACACCGTGCACACGCATACACAACTCAACATGGATGAATAGCATTGTGAATTGAACGATTTCAAGCACGACTGTTGTTGTGTTAATGAACTCATCCTTAATGGAGAAGACTGTTATTCGAATCTATCACCAAGTGCCCGAAATTAGATCCAAAATAATGAGGTTCCAAATTCATGCCGTTTACACAACCGGACGCGCAATCGTGAATTCTGTGCTTGGAAAAGTTTCGGTCAGACATCTGAACTCCCGGAGCCCTTAGTCAATCGATCACATATTTGGTAGCTTCTGAATCAGTCGTTCACAAGAGCGCCAGATGGTAAGCTTATATGCTGGCCGTAGTCAGAAGCAAGTTGCGCTGTCATCATTGAGACCTTCTTAGATGTAATGAGTGTGAGGGATAGTTATGAATGGGGTAGACGGTTGCTGAAGATAGACTGCCAGAGGCGATTTCTAAGGTAAGCACCTGTCATATGAATGTTTGCGGATGTAGTGACGACATGTGAATAGAAATATATTTGATTCGCGATGTTTCAGTTAGTGACTTGTGGGTGACACCCATTTTGGACACCTTGGCAAGTAAGTCTGGATGAATATAGGTTTGATACATGCGTCAGTTCACACACACTGTGACCGTTGTTCCAAAATTCTAGTTGGCACGATTACCAGAATTGTGTCAGCACACTTAGAATAACATAATTCTCATTTGTCCATATTGCTTAGTTGAAACGCTTGCCATAGACTGCCGTCAGAGTCACCAGCTTTCGTCGTCGTGCGGCTCGCCGACGCCGGTATATGGACTAGTGCTAAGGCAGATTCAGAAACCACGAATTTGCGCGCTATAAATATTTACCCCATGTTTGAATGACTGAAAACATAACGGTATCATATTATCACTCACAAAGACTCATTGCGTTACTGTCTATTTCAGGTATCCCGTTAAACCACGCTCAGACTGATGGCAACCGACGTTTTGTAGCGCACCCGTGAATTGCTTAATATTCTGTATCGAGCGCTATAGAAGAAATGGCAACACTCTCCGTCCGGCGAATATCAGCATGTTACCGGCTGAAATGGCTTTCATCGAAGAGTGTTGGAATTTTGCTTATCCAGTAATTCCACCCAAGAACACGACACAATACTACCATCTTTCTCACATAGTTATTCTCAACTAACACTGAGTTCTCTGCGTGTTTGCAGAGCTGCTTATCATTCCGCATTGAAAGATCACTTGAAATTGGTCCATCGTCAATTCAACACGCATCACACTGTATCATGAAACATTACATCGCCTCATGGTGCCGTGCCTATTCACAGAGCCGTTAAGGAAAAATGGCCTATCAATACTTGAGGGTTCGTTGCAAATATTACGCTGAGACCTACCGCTCCCAAACAAACAAGAAAGCAGTCTCCAATGTCGATAACAAATTGTCCTCAATTCTGGTTGCAGTACAATCCAGCATCCTTATTATAAGTCAACTTTCTGGTTGTGTATAAGCCTGATACAACAAATTTTGGCGAACAGCTCTGCAGTGCATGCCACACTGACCACGTTTGCAACCGCTATGCTTTCGTTAGCAAAAGGTTTTCGAACTTCTTAGAATGGTTCCCCATTTCGGCATGTGAGTACTTGCCCCGTATACGGTGAAGTTCAATCAACAGCGTGCGATGAACACAAGCAGTTCCGCCCGCAAAACTTTATTCATACAGTGGAAAGTAACGTGAAAGTGGATTGAGACAACTGGGTGATCAATATATCACCTGTATCTTTGAAGCTGTGAGTGACCGCGGAATGTGCAACTACCTCCTGCTTGTCACACTGTAAATATTTAGCCCATGTTTGAATGACTGAAAACATAACGGGACCATAGTATCACTGACGAAGATCTGTGAACAGATTGGTGGCAACAGATGGTTTGTGGCGCACCCGTGAATTGACTTATATCCTGTATTCAGCGTAGTTGCAGAGCTGCTTATTACCCTGCACTGAAAAATTCACTATAATTTGTCCATCGTAAATTCAACGCGCATCACGGTGTATTATGAAACATCACACCGCATCATGATGCCTGTTCTATTCACAGGGTTCTTAAAGAACAAAGCATGCCACATTGATCATGTTTGTGACCACCATGCTTTCCTTAGCTAAGGGTTTCAATAATGCATAAAATGGTTCCACACACGATGAGGTTCAATCAACAGAATGCGATCATCACAAGCAGTTACGCTTGCAAAACTATATTCGAACAGTGGAAAGTTACGCGATAGTGGATTGAGACAACCGGGTGATCAAGATATCACCTGTGTCTTTGAAGCTGTTAGTGACCGCGGAATGCGCAACTATCTCCTTCTTGCCACAACCCAAATTCGAACAATGTTCATGCTTTTGTGAACAGTTCACGTTGAGCATTTGCCACTATTTCCTCAATAAACACGACCTACTTACCGCAGGTGAAAACCCACGCACCTTTGCCTATATATAATTCTTAGTTTGTCCCTTCGGTTCGCCGTCAGATGCGGTTTTGGTTTGTTAAGTTCAACGGATAGTGCTGTCCTCAGAAATTTCGGGTCCGGTCGAATTCTCGTTCTCATTAATCCCGTCTACCAATGGACTAAGTTACCAATGGTAAAACTGAGGTTTGGTCAATCTTTAATTGAAATAAGACATAACGGTTAGTAGCTTTTGAATTCAGACAGATTCTTCAATCAGCTATTTCTGGAGAAGTGTACTACACACGAGTCTTGTTCTTGTTTGAGCTTATTAGTCGTGCATTTCCTTGCTACAATGGGAAGCTGAACACCGGCAACTCTTCTACCAATCTCTCGCGTTGAGTACTCCATTGCTGGCTTCACACTGAACACTTAACCTCTGTTCATGCTTGTTGCTTAGATTGTCGGGTTGTCTCGATCGGATCTCTCGTTACCGCCGTTAATTTCGGCGGACAGGAACTTGTGTTGGACAAAATCAGCGCTGGCGTATGTTAAAATCCAGTTTGGTACATCTTTTCATAGAGGTATCGGATTGAAAATCAGTCTAGGCAAACGTTCTGTTCAACTGCGAGTGATCCTCACATTCACACATGAAATTATTCGAACATCGCAATCTTCGGAACAGAGTAAATACAAATTTCATTGTGCACACCGAATAAGTATAAGCTGAAGGACTTCTTAAACTGCATTCTAATTCTACCAGTTGGATCGTTTTTCTGAAAAGCAGGCTATTCGTTGGAAGCTAATGTTCACTTTTTCGAAATCAGTCCAAAGAAAATTGTGTTAACGTTGATTTCGAATGTACTGGTCCCGGTCTCTCCGAATTGAAGGCACAGCTCTACTCGGAGACACTTGACGAAATGACCGGTTACGGTGTCGCATCAAAAAGCATCGCACTGACAATTTTCATAGGAAACATCCTGTTGTAAAATGTAAACAGCACACCGTCTGTGAGCGTGAGATTTCTATGTTTGTTAACTGTTCACTTGGATGCATTTGGAAGACACAACCATCAGATGCCATTGCAAAAATTATTGCGTTGAAGTTCGGTCTTGTCTGCTTGACGAAATAGTGAAAATGATATATAGCATGACAATCGAGCACCTCAGCTAAATAGCCTACGGTTACTCGATAATTTATAACACAACCCCGCTGCGGTTGCCTTCGACGAACGCTTCAGATTTCTGTGTTCGCGTTGAATCTTGTGCGCAGTTAGATGCGTTTTACGGTTGCCCGCCGTGATAAATTTTGAGATTTCATAGATCATGTAGGTTTGTGTGCTTACACTCCTTGGTTGCCAATACATTGGTCGCTTCGAGTTCAAGTGATCTGATTTCACTCTATTTCAACCCAGCAATTTCAGTTTAGCTTGCAATATATGGAGATTCTAGAGGAACAGTGGTCTGTTGTTCGATGCATTTTAGGCTCGCGGCATCACACTAATCTATAAATATGTTATAACGCGTCTCGCCCTTGCCAAACGTTCTAATACGCCTTGACTGCTAGACCTGGTTCCCTGCTATGCGGCTTCACCTAGTCTACTTGCGCGGAGACAGGAAGGATACGGTTGCGAGAAACCACGCTGTATTGTCAAATACCAGTTCGACCGAATGAGTACAATGTCTGTAAATATATGTCACTGTCTGCTTGTTTAGGCTACTTCGCTTCCAGGTGGCCAAGTAAGGCCATTTCCATAGGCGTTAGTTTTTCGGGCTGGCGTGACACCCACGCTCACTTTGACGTCTCCCGATTGCTAGTCCGACGTGCCCCTCAGTGCTTTGTTGATGTCTGATTTCACCAGCCGTCACCGAAGGCCTGACTAGATTGTTTTGGTGAATTGACCTCCTAACACCTGCCATTTTTCGGCATGTATCATAGGCCTGACATCTTGGATTCACTTGTAGGGGATTCACGGACTTCCTTGTTCGTTTGGACCGTCTAAGAGGAAAAGAGCCTGGTGTTGTCTCGCCGATAATTGACAGCGGACCTTCAGCCTTTATCTCCAATTCGAAGGTGTCCAATAGATTGTCCCAATGTAATGATGTCGGACGTAAGCCAGAGTTCCGCCGTAGCTGGTTGATGTGTCTTCTCCAGGTGTCCTCCCCGACAGTGACTTCGTGGATAAAAATATAATCCTAAAAATCTGATCTACTGGCGCTTAGCCAAAAGCTCCATATTTTCGTGTTGCCCAACACATTTGTATTACTGACTGTGTTCCAGCCACACACTAAGACTTGTTTGTGAGTGAGAAGACTACACTGAATGTAGAGCGTATTGACAAACCTCATACGTATCGATTCATCGCCCGAGGGTTTCACTATTTCAAAACTCACACTTGATCGCAGCGTTCGCATTCAAATAATCCATTCGGTTAGCCCACTTTGGTGGGAAACACTCGACTGGAGTATCGCTTTCATCGGAGCTCATCAGTGTTGCCTACCCTTGTCTGGACCAAAGCTTACACTCTCATCCTCTTGCTTGCGAGACTGACGTGTTAACCACAACACGAGCAACCTCACAATGGACACGATCAACTAATCACAACTCAACATTCAACCACGATATTGTGTGAATCGTGTTCATCCTGCTCCACCATTTCAAAGTGGGAGTAATCAGAACCTTCTGTTGCATCCAGTCGATAGCTCCGTGGTCAGAACTTCTCAGCTAGGTTGGAGTCACTGTCTTCATTGAGCGTACTGAGGATAGTGTGAATCTGCAATAGAAATTCGGGGACCCACTTTCTTCCGAACCGTGCGCGACCCAAACATGTTGGAACTGATCCAACAAAATACAACCCTGTCAGTTAACACTATCGACAATCGATCGACAGTGAAAAGCCAAGTTTCAGCGCGTTGACTTCGTGTATTATTATCGACCCTGGAAAATAGAGAGTACAGAGAGGCACGTCAAGCTAGCGAGGCACGGAGCGAGTTGTGATTTTAGCTCCGGGCCGGATGTTACAAAATGGGTAGCTTGACTAAAACAAAAGTAGGTAAAAAACCAAACTCATCGAAAATGTACAGTGAATGCGACTATCAAAATATTACTTAATATAGTCGCTACAAACATGATCACTTCCTTCACATTCGAAATACAACCATCCACAACCCCGATATTTGAAGTAACACAGTCCGTTATGTTTAATCTAAGCTTTAACGCGTTGTTGTTGACAGATGAGACTGGCATATCAGTCTGATGCCTGTTTACTAAGATATTAGCTCCAATAAAATGCTGAGCGCTATTCACACCACAATTACTGAGTTTTAATACGTAAGAATGTACTGTGTGTTCGGAAAAGTGCCTAACTAATACAATCATGAGATGCATAACGAAGTGTCTAACAAAATGGCCCCTAGGAAAATGACAAATAGATCGAGAAGTGTTTACGTCAAGAAGACTGTTGTGCACTGGTCGATTCACGGTGAACACCGTTTTGAGCCATTAATATAGTTTTGCCGGATTATGTGTACAGATGATATGTATCGTTTGTAATCTGATAACTACATTGAGGAAACGGCTTGCATATAACGGTCAATATGCTACTAATTTACTCTGCTGTTTTCAGCTAGTCAACGAGTGGCAGTGCTCATAGGATACATTGGAGACTGCAAACCGGCAAGACAGATGATTCTCCATACATCACAGTTGTTATGAGATACAGACAAGATACTGATTATAGTAGCTTACCACTGACCAGTGTTTTCTGATATACTGCAAATAATATCCAAAAACAGTTCTGTGTATTTGGTTGTAGGTTGTTCTATTTCATGAATCGTAGTGAGTGCGTGTNACTTACCATACGATCAATAAATTTTTGCAGGCAGTTCGCAATCCAATATGTTTACTTTCCGGTGGACAAAGAGCTACGATTGGAGATGTAATGAGCTCATTACCATGGAAGTGCATGAGTAACACCTTACGGTGGTCAGTTCCCAATGCTTATTAAACTACTTTTGTATATATAACGTTGACAAATAAGACTGGCATACAAGTTTGACGCCCGTTTTGTGGGACATTGGTTCCAATATAATTGTGAGCGCTATTCATATTATAGATGTCATAGGACGTACGTGTCAGATGTTTTAATGCATTGCAGTTAACCTGCGTCGTGTAGGGTAACTGCAAACCTACTAAATAGTCAACTGTTCAAATCCGGACCAAATTGGCAGAACTGATGGAAGGTCGTCCACTTTCAGTGTGTTTCATTGAAACAGTGGTTGCGACAAAAATTTCATATGTCATCCAGGACTGTCAAAACCAGAGCTCTACAGAGTTTTGGCGATCAAGTTGTCATTCACGTTCACACGTGACTATCGCCGTGTTAGTAAAATTATTCAATCCTTAATGGAGTTGTTTATGCAAACCCACTAATCTTCTGAACACACGTGTGCCACGCTTAAATTGCGTATCAGTTTACGCAATAGTCTGTTGGGAGAACTTAAATATAATCTTCATACTGGATGGCATGATGTTTTTGTTGATGATATATTGATCCAAAATTCGAATGCCTCCTCAAGGAATACAGGTCAAGAGTAATTTCCGCTTCGAGTCTCGCTTGGGAATATGCTGATACCTGTTATCCCAGTCGTTTAATGAGCAGGAAACCTAAGTAAACCATCCAAATTCCGGCAAAACAGAGTATTTATGCAAGTGCTTAGAGGGACAATAGTATCAACCAAAATTAGGGTCTATCATTTCATGAGCAGCTGAAATCATTTGAAAAACGTTGAATAATCAGAAGTTTTCAATTTGGATTCTGAATAAATGTTAAGTAAAACGTTATTGTGGTTATGAGTTATCATGTCACGCTGTGTGCTATGTCGCAGTGGAAATGTGTTCACCGTTAACACAACAAGGTTTTCCTCTGTGGTACAAGGTTACGTGAACTGATGCCAGGCATCCGGAAGTTTAT